>JAJJMA010339578.1:13501-24839 GCA_023529015.1 Papaver nudicaule
TAAGGTGATAGTTGATAAATTTAACGCTACGAATAAGATTACGCCAGGGTTTGCATACCCACTTGCAAATCAAAATTGAATTCACTGGTAATCTTAGAAAGATATCTACCTGAACCTCTTCTGGAAGGCTGAACACTTTCGACATACCTACTTCTGCTTCTCTATTGGAAAAGTGGTGATGCAGCCGAGGAAAGAAATGGTTACAGAAACAATGTGTTTCAGGTAATGGGTTCCATGTGCTGCTGAATGGAAGACTATTTAAAGAGATCCTAGCATCTTGATTTAACACCTTGTACCAGATCATCAAGCAGTAAAACTACTACCAAATCTGCCTGTTTTTCTTTGGATCGGGGTTTTGGATGAGAACAACCGGTCGTGCAATAAATGAATAATGCCATAGTGCAACTTTGGATGAATCTGCTTAAAGTCTATGATGTAAGACAGCTTCCTTTTCTTCCTTCTATACTCTTCGCCAACTCATGTTGTCAACATGATATTCATTGTGACACTTAAATGTTTTATACAGTATCATGTTTTGAAAAAGGAAAGGCAATTTTAAGCATTTGGCATTAGAGGTTAACATCTGCCATATCAAGGCTGACTTAACTGTCTCCGACGTTTATTTGGGAATGCTAGCCTGTATGCTTGATGGTTATGCTGGCTCATGCTGTAATAGAGTCGTGTCATAATCCAAAAACGAGATACATCCTTTGGTTTCGAACCTAGAAGTGAAATTCCTAAAAGGAATTCATGTCCCAAGCAGGAAATGCATAGATACTGTAAGATCTTTTTCCGTTTTTGTACAGTCATTTTTTGTACCGTCATGTATGCTATATTGCAGATTCCTAGATTAAATGTTCGTTTCGCAGAAAGCATTCTTGAACTCGGGGAATACTGCCATTCCTAGAAACATAAGTAGACCAGCCTAATGTGCCAGTCATGCAATGATGGTTAAATTCTCTTTTTGAAATTAGGATTTTGGAGATTGAGAGCTAATAAAGAAAGTTATTGCATTATCATTTTATTGAAACAGGGGAAAATAATGTAGTACACCATTCCTGATGCACATGTCCTTGGCATAGGTGACTGCCAATCTTCCTTGGCATTTGGAGCGCTAATAACAACAACCCAGTTCGCGAACATTCCACTCTTACTTTCGGCCCTGATGGTAACTTAGTGCTTACAGATGTTGATGGCCGTATAGTTTGGCAGACTAAAACAGCCAGCAAAGCTGTTACTGATATGTCTACGCAGCGTAAAGGAAATTTTGTACTCCATGATAAAAAAAGGGCTGGTTTATTTGGCAAAGATTCCAGCACCCGACTAGTTCTATTGTATGGGTGGTAAGAAATTCGTTAGTTGCACATTGTATAAGAACAGGTTCTTTCAGCGTTGAAACATTTGAAATGGAACCAATGCACGAAGAACAACAGCACACTACTGCCACTTATTTCTGAACTCTGTTTGCCAAGCCCAAGCCCAAAACAAAGCAAACTTATTTCTCAGCACAACATTCTCCTAGATCTTATACTCATTGGTGGAAGGAACGTATCCAAATCCAATTGTATCCAACTTTGAATATCTTGGTTCTTCCAAGCCTGGAAGAAAGACGAATTCTCCTGTCAACGGATTGCAAATACCACCACAACGAGCATTTATGAGTTGGTTATATGAGTGAAGACAAACCAAACCGTTGCATGAACCAACCATGTGAACATAACAATTTCCATCTTTGTTTGGTAAACTGTAATTTACACGGTCTAACCTCGTCAGTGTTTTGTTGGAGTAGTACTGCTCGGGATTCACTTCATACTGATCTCCATAGTAGAGTTGTACTTCCGGTTTTGATTCAGCTGGCAGATTATTAAGGTCCATATACGCGAACAAGAGACCGGTTTTATTATCACCGATGAGGTTTCTCCAAGTTGTGCATACTCGTTTGGTCTGCAACGTCGGTTCAATAGGTAAGCTGGAAAGTATGTTTTCTATGATATCTGTCGGAAGGTTCTCCATGAAAGATAAACTCATAAAAACCTTGCGGAGGCCTTGGTTTATCTCTTGACCTTGAAACTCTAATGATGTATGTACTGTATCCCTTGGTTTCCCTTTTTAGCAATATCCTTAAATAACTAATATTATCAGAAAAAAATCAGTTTCTATATAAAGCCATTATATGGCCAACCTAAATTGAAACGGAGTCGACTCATCGTCTAGGGTTTTGTTAATGGCGTGCGTAGGTGATGATGATTCAAGCAAGCAGGGAGGGCAAAGCAGCATCAATCAGGTTGAGGAATGTGAAGAAAGGCCCTGGAAGACTGTAACTCGTAAGAAACAATGGAAAAGCAAGCAGGGAGGGCGAAGCAGCACCAATGATGTCGAGGATCGTAAGAAACAATGGAAAGGTCCGTGTTTCTCTTTCTCTATTGGTTTGATAACTTATTCCTTTGAAAAGGGTGGGAGGGGTGATGTTCTCGTCCGAGAACAAAAGCAGCAACGGTTGTTATCATCAATTTGGGTTAGTTCTGAGTCCTTGGAGTTTTTGAGATGGAGTATTCTAGATGTTTCTTCACCATCTGCTTGGCCGGGATCTTTCTCTTTTGCTCATAAACACTTCACTGTGCTGTTAAGAAAAGATGCAGGTGATGAATTCGTTAAAATTTCAGGGAGAAGCTCCACCCATGATCGTCATGTTGAGATATTTATTCCACCTGTTGGCTGGAAGGAACTGGTGAAAACCTTGGGTAGTGTTTTGGGAGATCTTCCCTTATCTAGAGGAGGACATGATGATGTTACTGCAGCTGTGAAGTCTGAAGAATTGGCTGTAGAGTCCGAAGAGTGTGATCATATAGACAAGGATACCGATCTGTCTCCATTTTCCGAGGCAATTGTGCAGTCCTTCAACCGACCCTTTCGTCCCTTTGGGGATACTGATGTCGATTCCAGTGACGGTGAAGTCGATGATGAATCTGATGATGATGGCAATGTTGTTGCTCTTTCTGACCTTAGTGCATGGGGGGATACACTTACGGAAGCCTTGGCGGAAGTGGAAGAGTTTCGGAACACAAAGGAGGAGCAGGAGAAGAGGAAGAAGGCGGAGGAGGAGGAGAAGAAGAGGAAGGAGAGTATGCCATTAAGGTCATATCTGTTGGGGAAGCCGGTACGCACTGTATACAAAGTTTACGTTGATGCCTATTTCAAACGGAATAGAAAACCAAGGTTTGGGATTCTGGTGAAAGACCCATCTGGAACTTATCAGTTCGGCTTTGTTGGGGAAAGTAAGAGCAAAAGTGTTCCACAGCTTCAAACACACTTGGAGGGAATGTTGAAAGGGACTGAATTGGTCATGGAGCATATTAACAAGACACCACCCCATGGGAAGTTGCGGATAATTATATGTTCCAACAAGTCGTATCCTGTTGATTTTGTTTGGTCACCTGGTTCGCGTCAGCGTCCATTGAAGGCCGATCATTTTACTGTGGATGTAAAGAAACTAATCAAAGACCTGACAGTGTACACCCTTAAGTATGACCTGCAGACTAATTGGATTCCCTACTTTGACAATAGTCATGCTGATTATTTGGCAAGGTCACCAACCTCAAAGCTAAAGGAGGTGATTCCGAAAGATGAGTTTGATGAGGGTTTGAAAGATGTCATCAAACTAGTTGAAAGCTATGCATAACCAGTTAAATTCAGTTAAATTCAGACAAAGATTTGCATAACCAGTTAGATGTATTCCAATACAAATAGTCTTACAGGCTAAAAGATAGAAAGCTGATTCAGGGGCTTCAAAAAAAATTGAAGCCCTCACTTTTTACTTCAAATGTCCAGCCGTTTTTATAGGGGACTGTCAAAAATTGTGAAATGACTAAGTTATCCTTATACTTATTACACCCCACTTACAAATTATAACACCCCACTTAATTTTCTTCCTAATCTAATTTAAATCAAAAACCAAACAAATCAAAACTTAAAAATCAAAACATCAAAAAATTTCCCCTTCTCCTCTCTTCTCCTACTTCACTTTTCTCCTCCAAAATTTTCATTTTCGATTTTTTTTATCATGGATGCAACCAACAATGGTGGAACAATGGAGTACCAAAGGTAATCATCCAAACCCACTCTTTGTTATTGATTTTGGTGCTAAAACTAGGTAAGATTCACTCCATGAAAATAAAAAAACGAGTACCAGAGATACTTACGGCTGGCTATTAGAGCCGTAAGTTCTTCTTACGTCTCGCATCTGAAGAACAGCTAGCCGTAAGTAGTTTGTTAGGTAAGCCATTAAAGCTTCAGATCCAAGCCGTAAGTTCAGTTTACTAGCCGTAAGTTAGTTACGTCTCATTTCGATACTTTATTTACTAGCCGTAAGTTCCGTTAAATCAAAATTTATTTGTCGCAAGATTACAGGACGTAAGTAATATTCTGCAGCCGTAAGTATAGTTACGGCTGCTTACCTATTTGCCTTACTAGCCGTAAGTTTGGGAAAGCAAGAGAGACAACAAGAGTATACAGAGAAGTGAGAGATAGGCTCACCCACATTGAGCCAATGAAATCCTTTCCCTCTATCTCTATTCGATTTCTTTAATTCCCTTCTCTTCACTCATTTCTTATCTCTGTCAGGCTTTCACAAACCAGACCTTGCAGCAACTGAACTCTCTTTCTCTCTAGCCTGCAACTGCAAGTTCAGTTCACTCAGTTTCTCTAATTCTATCTAGCAATGACAACCACTTCACTTCAATCTCTCAACACCCAGTCTTTTCTGAGGCAGAACCATCACCATTACTTAGATACCCATTCATCTTCTTCACTGCATTCTTCTCTTTTCCTCAAACCCAGCACCACCACCACCACTACAACCATATCTCTTTCTTACAAACTATCTCCTGGTATTAGTATAATAGCCACTATGGCGACAGTACAGTGATGGGAAATTCGGTTACAGTGTTCAGAAGAAAATATGGGAAAAACAAGATGAGGATTTCAGTAATTTCTTTAGAAAAGTTGGGTAGATGAAAAAGCTTGATACTGAGATGGAACAATATAATTATAGAGCATTTCCTACGGAGTTTATCTGGGAGTTGAATGACGACACACCTGCAGGTCACCTGCCATTAACAAATGCCCTACGAGGAACTCAGCTACTTAAATACATCTTCAAGCATCCAGCTTTCGAAACTGCAGATGGAGAAGTGAGCGACGGAGAAGAACAAAGTGTATCTGACATAATGAGTGCTAAACCACTAAGCAAGAAACTATTCAGCACAGATTATTCATTCTAAATTGATAATTGAATTAGAGTTTCATGTGAATTATAAATTATCATTGCTGGCTATAATTTAGTTTTCTTCTACTCTAGATTCTGGCCATGCTGGCCAAGCAAGATCCTTTGCAACTCATATATTTCTGAATGCTGTTTAATAGAGAGGAAAACAAGAACATAAATAAGAATATACAGAGAAGTGAGAGATAGGCTTTCCCAAACTTACGGCTCCAAAGTCAAATAGGTTATCAGCCGTAACTATACTTACGGCTGCAGAATATTACTTACGGCCTGTAACCTTGCGACAAATAAATTTTGATTCAGAAAATACTTACGGCTGCTAACTAGAGTATCGGTATTAGCTGTAAGTAAGTTACGGCCCCTAATATTAACTTACGTCTTGGATCTGAACCTTTAATGGCAAAGTAACTTACGGCTAGCTGTTCTTCAGATTCCAGCCGTAAGTACTTCTGGTTCACGAATTTTGATTTCATGGAGTGAATCTGACCTAGTTTTCAATACAAATGAGTGGTTTTAGATGCTTATGTTAGGTGCTCCATTGTTCCACCATTGTTGGTTGCATCCACGATAAAAAAAAAAAAAAAAAAACACTTATAGCCGGCGGCGGCGGCGGTGATGGAGGCGGCGGTGACAGTGGCGGTGGAGGCGGCGGTAATGGTGTAAAAACACCATAACTTAATTATTTTTTGATTATCAGTTTAATCAAGTTTAATTTAGTTAATTATGTGGTAACTAATTAAACACTAAACAGAAAAGGGTAGTTTTGGTATTAAAAAGAATTTTACATAGGGGGAGAGCAAAATTACTTCGGGGAACCTGTGATCCGAGGGCTTCAATTATTTTCGAAGCCCCTGAATCACCTTTCAAAAGATATTAAACCCTATAATTTCAGAATGTTTTACTTAGCTGAGATTAAAAGTAGGGAGTTCTCTCAATTCTTAGACCTCCTGGCCCTACCAAAGAAAATTATGACCAATCATAAACCACCCGAATATATGCGTAGACCCTCTCACTCTTATTTATTCCTCTCTTTCCCCGTCTTCCACCTCTTTATCTTCTTCCTTTAAATCACTCAACTGTTCCTCGAGCTGAAGTCTGTTTTGCACCGCCGTGTCTATTTTGTTTTTTTGATTTACACCGTCCATGTTTAGTTCATCATAAGAGTTGATATTGGTTACTCTTCCCTTCCCTTTTTATATCTGCCGGTAAAACCCTAACTTTGTTTTTGATTAATTAAGATTTGCTTTATTTCAGTAGCCATTTCATCTTGGTTGTTCTCATTTAGATGGGTAAAACCCCAAACTTGATCTGATAGATTTAGCTGCTTAATCATTGAACAAGGTTTAGTTTTTTTTTTTTTTTTGACGTATCTAATTTGGTTGGCGTTTTAATGTTGCAGTTGAGGGTATATCGATCAACCCTAATAACTGAAGGTGATGTGGGTCGATTGCCTTAGTATTTCTTCTTTTATTTCAATTTTTCTGAAATCAATTGTGATACTCATTGTTGTCTGTTTTTTCTCTGCTGAATGGACCAAGGATTTGAAATGGTGTGCTTTCGTTGATTTTATTTTGATTTGATTTTGCAAATGAGGTTTATTAATTAGGGTTTTTATTCCTGGGTTTGATTTAATACTAAAAAGTTTAATTTTGATTTGCTTTTGCAGGTGAAGAGTGTGTATTTCTTATCTCTACTGCCTGAATTGTGCCGGAATTTTTTTTGTTTAATTTTACTAAACAAACCCATCTTTGGTAAACTTTAATGTATTTCTTTGTTTTTTCATTTGTCTGATTATATTAGTAAAGGAGTCTAGAGAAATCTGTTTTGGCTCATAATGGTAAATGTGGTGTACCTGCTGAAATAATGTTCTGAAAACCAGCAGAAAAACGTGCAAACTATAGTTGTAGAAATGACATTAAAACTTTGAAATCATGGGTGCTTACTTAAACTAAATAGCTAAATCATCCAACATTGATTTATGTGTTTTTGGCAACTAACAACTTCAAGGTTCATTTGAAGAACCCATGGGAAGCTGTGGTAATCAGAAGCCGTGGCAGAAATATAGAGTTGGCCTTGCTTACAATGATCATTTTCTAAGCTATGAGAGATTATGTAATTGTCAATGAGATAGTAAAGATTAACTATTTAACTCAAATAGGCAGCAAAATTAGGGAAAACACTTTTTTGTTGATTGGTGTATGACCCAAACACTTTTTGTTTGCAGTTTGGTTACATAGAAGATGGATGTGCAAATGTGTCAGTATATTTAACTATTGAAAAATCAAACCAGTGATGAGTGTTTGTTGTTCATTATGTTGTTTATTCCTTGATGTCATCACTACATACTTCTGGTAAGGACCATGCTCCATCCCAGTTGTGTAATTGGAAGGGAGTGAAGAACTTCATAGATTTTTTGTGTTCTGGAAGATTACCATGGAACAAATTTCAGGTCAGGACCGTGCTCCATCCCATACATTATCTTAATGTAATACTCTTTATGACTATGAAAAGAAGTGACATGATGTAATACGGACGTTGTTGGACTATCAAGAAGTTCAAAAAACAAGTATGGTTTGTGAAGTAAGAGAAACCAGAAGTCATCCACTCGCTATATATCATGCACTTTTCTGTTATTTCTTTATAATAACCATGTATTTGCAATAGTTTTGATCTAAGATATTAAGTTAGAAAACGCTTCATGTAGATGGAGAAATTGTGGAGTATAATTTAAATATTGATCTAAGCAATTTTTTTTTTTTTTAGAAAATTCAGCTTTCTTTTGGGCACTACTGCATTTTTGGTACACTTTATCAAGTTTCATGTGAGCTAGCCTTTTTCTCTATGCTGAATTTCAGTTCTGTAACTTATTATTGTCTATGGGATCCACCGGTTAGGTTGCCAAGTTTTGGGAGATCATGGTAAAAAAGTTCCAAGTCATCCTCTGAACGCAAAGGAACCCTGTTTCACTTTTACCATTATCTTCTTTTGCAGTATAAAATTGTTTAGGTTAAATGACAGAGAAATGAAATATATAATGTTGTTGTGAACTTATAGATTTGATTGATCTTAATATATTTGTTATGTTCACTATCGGTTGTATCTTCAAAGCAGTACAACTTCTAAATTGTGGGACTTCTTTATTTTATGCAGTAGCTACATGCTTAGGCTTCCAATGCTGTTAAATCTGTACCTCAACCTTGGCAAAGGAGGCTATTGATGTACATTGAAGATCGTAAAGGGTGTATAAACACAGTATTTGGGTATCTTCTTCCTTTCCGGCCTAATGATACGTCCTTTTTAACATTTCTTATTCTGGAGCATAAAGTTTAAGCTCTCCTGTATCTATATCTGTAAGTTGATATCATTTTTTCCTCTTTATTAATTTTTGTCGTCCACCCATAAGAACTTTGAAATTGTTAATAATCATCAAGTACCTGGATTTGGTAGGCACTATCTGCGGACATCAAGCCATTTCCGGCCCTTATGGATGTACATTTTCATTGATATAAGGTACTCAGGTTTGGCTCATTTTTTTTCCTCCTGTAGTTTGGTACAAGATACAAAAGTTGGTATAATCGGAACATTTGGGTGGTCGAAAATCTGAGGAGCTCAAAAATATAAGGTCTGTTATCGTAGAGTTCTCCTAATATGTGTAACTCCTCACACCATCATTTGCCATCTTAGCTCAATTGGTAGAGCACGTGGCATTCTGCCTCGAAGATGTGGGTTCGATCCCCATAGATGGAAATCGACATGACAGACTAATCAACTATTTATGTAGGTGATCATTGACCAACATGCACCCACTAGCCCCACACTGTATATGCAGTTATGTGTGAAGGACGTCGCACACACTAGGCACTATATAAACAATATTTTGGGGTACTCTTTGGTGCCAATAAAGCTGCACCTTTTAAGTGAATGTGTATTCATTAAGAAGAACGTTTGTGGAGAAATGCCATTTCCAGTTCAATCCTTACTTATTTCTCAAGTCCTCAAAATTCTTTTTGGGTTTAAGCAACGAGGCAATAAGGGTGGGTGGATGCTGAGGAGAAATTCATGTCAAGTACAATCCAATAGGCGGTAGCTGGATTGTTTAGGGTTATACATTTCTACACTGTACTGGATATTTTTGTAGCTCCAAAGATATACTACTATTCACCACTTAATTCTTTTTATACTATTTATAGCTCCATATTTTGCAGTTGGTGGGCTATTTAGATGTAGTGCAGGTAGATATATATTTTCAATCTTTGATGGTTGCTTCAGTAATGATCATACATTATGATTTCATTATGATTCCTTTGGTTTGTGTGTATTTGGGTACCATATATATCTGTTGCAGATTGGTGTTGCTCCTTTGAAAACTTGAGAAATAGTCTTCTTGCTACTTCTGCGATTGTACACTTTAATATATAACCAAAGTCTGATTACTCAAACTATTCACTATCAACTTCATACTAATTTTGTTAACTACAAATCGAAAAACACAAATATCGTGAAGAAATGACACCATTATATAGATATATACATAGAATAGAGAATCTACTCCATTATAACCGGTTATACATGAAACTCCAAGATGTTCTTAACCTGGATTAAACTTCACAAGGATGGGCTTTTGGGCATGGATCTAAACAGACGGCCTTTGGGCAATCAAAAAGTCATAACGGACTAAAGCCCGTGCGAATGCACGGGCCAGACAACTAGTTTGCTTGATTTCTTAATTCGTGTCGTTTAAACTGCAGCCTGCAGGAATGAACTAACTCGTTTTGTCATGACAAACAGAGTGGTTCACAGATGGCAACATAGGGTTGCTTTTGGTTCTGCAACTTCAATTCAACTCAAAGAGAAGCTTCGCAGAACATTCGGGACTCCGTTTTATGTAACTGGAGTGCTGGTGTTATTCAATTGACTGGCAGGGGCTACAACCGAACAGCAGATATCTGGAGTGCCAGTTTTTTCAACACATTCTTCTTAGCGGCGAACCCTTCATGCTGAAATGGCTGCGCATCTGCAGTTCCCAGCTGATCCCTGGGATCAGATATCTCCATCTGTGAAGGACTTGATTGCTAAAAATCCTATGCCCTGATCCCACAAAGAGGCTAACTGCACCCTCAAATTCTAAATCATAATTCTATGCTCTGATCCTACAAAGAGGCTAACTGCACCTCAAGATTTGCAGTATAAAGTTTCAACATCTCCTACAAATATATTTGGAACCGTTTAAGACATAAAAAACCTTTCAAACTTTGTAAGATACACGATATCTGTATTAGAAGTTATCAGGGCATAAAGTACAGGAAAAGGCTAAAAGAACTACGAATAGAGCATGTAAAATGGACAAGGTTCATAAAAGTCGTCGACTAAAATAGCTATCAGGGCATTGAACAGCTAATTATCTGGTCTAATTAGAATTTTTCTAAAGCTGGTAGTATATCGAAAGCCAGAAAAGTGCGCACTTGAGGGGAACAGAATCAAGTACATATTCTGGCATGTACTGTTAATGACTTAAGAAATGTGTAAATTCTGGAACTGACTATCTTTCATTTCATCATGAAAGAAGTTATAATCGTTTTAGCACATTGGCACTTGCCAATTTAAGCGATCCATAAAAAGGGTTTATATGCAATTAACATGAAGAAAATAAGCATTGCAATAAAGATACTAGAAATTCACTGACACATTAAGCAAGTAAACTAATTAATAGGATTTGTTTGTGGACCAACGAGCTAACTTTGCAGCTTAATGGATGGACAATTTAAGCAAAATACATAGGATTGGTAGTAAATAAAACTGTTACCAATTAACGAAGGCGCTCAACGGAGTTTCTACCCTGCATGGCGCTTGCACTTCCTCCTTTTACTCTGTCCACTATCATTAACCGAAGTCCCTTTCTTAGCACAACATTCTCCTAGATCTTTCAAAGAAACAAGGGTATTCATGTGAGGAATTGCTTGAAGGCATGAAAGACCCTTACCACCGTCCTCCCAAAGCTTAGTTAAAGTTGACTAGTATAGTGCACGTGCGCTGCACGTGTCATTTGAATTCAATGTT
>JAJJMA010339579.1:0-12000 GCA_023529015.1 Papaver nudicaule
CTTGGATGCTTCACCAACCGGCAAATCAATTTTGAGTGATCTAGCATCTTCATTTTCCGAAATGCCTCTGCTGTACAGAGAGAGACGATGAATTTTCTTTACCTTAGAAAAATGAGAGAAATTAGTGGAGGACGCCAAGTGAGTACAAATGAGGGAGTAATCAAATTTTGTAACCATGTAGAATAAAAGAGATGAAGTAAATCCATCTAACAAATGTCTCTGCTTGGGAAAAGAAAGTCTTATCCTCTTTTCAACAGAAGTTTCTGTCCTGTTGATATAATCTATCTATAACGGTTCCGTTTTTGTTTGTTTCTAAAGTTAAATGACTAGCAGCAGACAAAATAGACAAATTTCATACAATGTCCTGGGCATTCTCATCAACTTCCCAAGAATTTCAAGTGCTCTAGTTGCAGAAAATATTAAACTGGGTCAAGTACTGTAAAGCTATATAAGGAAATAATTGAGGGTGCTCTTCTATCCCAATTATGGGGAAAACACCTATACTCCAAATAGTCTCACAACAACAAGCTTAGGAATGGATTTTTGGTTTTTTAATCAATATTATGTAATGTAATGATCAAAAGTTTGAACAACATTTGTGTTTAAATTTAGATACCCCTATCCAGAATGCAACTTTGATCGAGTAATAATACCACTAATTCTTTTAACTTATGTTCTATGTAAAAGAGGTATGTGCAGGGGTATATATGTAAGTTTACCGTCATTCGGCGGTTCCTTTCCGTCGTCTTCTTCTTCCTAGAACTAGAACTGGAACTTGCGCTCGATCTGTATTTTCATAACTTTTAAAAAACTTGATTATCTAACACGGAGAATTCAGAATACAATGTAACTCAACTTCCCACTCATAATCATATGATGATTCCCTTATTCCAAATGTTGGTTTGAATATTACTACTAAACAAAAATTGTAGCAACTTAGAACAGAGAAAATATTCAATGTAATTCATAGACAAAGTTGAAATTAAAGATCAAACATTAATATTGATAAAAACCTCGATCATAATCATATGATGATTCCCTTATTCCATACATACAACCAGGGCAGTCTTATGACATAGGCAATCTAGGCGGCCGCATAGAGCCCCAATTTGTTGAGGGTCCGAAATCATATATCCTCCTGCATACAATATGGCTTGGGCAATGTCTAAAATTTAACTTTTTTAACATTTATATAACATTTTCTTCCTTTTAATCCTCTGCACGCCACAACTGGGAAGAAATTTTATAATCTAGATATATTTATTATTAAATCTTGTGAATTAAATTATGATTAATTTGATTTCAATTTAATCATGTCAAGTTTGGTTTCAACCCATTAATAAGAAATTGATTGCCAGAAACCTTGTTTGAAGACACCTTGGTTAAAAAAATTTGGCGGCCTTTGGCCGCCTTACGCATGATACATTAAAGCCCCAAAAATTTAAGGTCGCCTAGAGCCTTGCGAAACCATGAGACGGCCTGCATACAACTATTATAAACTTGAAATCCCCGATTCAATAATAAAACCTACTATAAAACCCATTTATTTATATAAGTGCATCAAGATCTTCAATCATCATTCCTCCTGCAAAACCCAAAAATCAACATGATGGTGTACCCAAAAGACAACAAAACAACTTTAATCAAGCTGACTGTAAACGCAAATATCTGTTAATTAGATTAAAGGCTCACAACCGATGTCGCAGTATACGTTTGAATGCGGCATAATTATGATATAGAGGATATCGAGTTATAGGAATGTGTTACTAATCATATTAATGAGACAATGCAAAACAGTGATAATCATGGTATATAATGCGTAAATTTGATCAACCCAAATGGTATAAAAGGTATTTGATGCTTATTGTAATATCCTGACCCAAATTTGACTGTATACATGCATGATATGGTCAAGTATGAGTTCATCTTTGTTTGTGTGAGTGTGTTATACCTTGCTTGTTACGTATGACTTATGCATGTTACGTGTGATTAATGCCTTGTTTGCTCATTATAGCTAAGTATAGGGAGATGCCTTAGCTGCGAAGGTTATCAAAGGGATGTACAAGCAAGATAAGAGGCACATTGGTACATGTATGGATATCCATGACACTTGGGTAGACGAGGCTTAGCTAAGTTGTTTCTTGAGTTCTTTCAAGCACGTATGTTGTTATGGCAGAGTCTTGGTTAAGATTGGAAACCTGATACTCGATAAAGAGGACTTTTAATAACCATTACCTTGTCAAAGGTTTGACATGTCGCGTAGTCATTGGTTATGAGACTGAGTATATGGAAACTCTATTACTTTATGTACAAGAATACAAAATCCTTAGTTGATGAAACTATACATGGAATAACTGTATATAAAGAGAACTTGAGGTTGAGTTTAGGGTTGCCGCAAGAAGGAGAGTTCGAAGCCTTGAGAACAGAACTTGGAGCTAGAGCTGGTAGAGGTATCTGGTATATCATACCTTGATTTTTGTTGTGATTGCTTGATTTTTGAGGTAGGCCCAACACCAAACCCAAAACTGTTTTGATTTAGTTATTGTTTTACAAACTTCATATTTCTATCATGTTGATGATTAACTGACATTGTTCTTGAGCATGATGTTACACTTTGGGCTGAGCTCCATGAAACGGATGTGATCTCTAAATACTGATGTTACAGAACCAGTAAGTCACTAGACCTTGTGGATGTGTATACCTTGAAGCTAAGCCATGTATGAGTACCTCGCAGGTATCAGTTCACCTCAACTAATGTGAGATACCCATCATTATATCCTCTGATGTCCTTTCACCTTGTATGAGCCATGAGGTACGTAGTGCCTCTAGACCTTATGATGTGCGTTGATATTCATGAATTATGATGTGGGCTGATATTCATGAATTCCGTTATTGAACTTACCCTGTCAGTGAAGGCAAGCATTGCCAGTTTAAAGGGTTTGGTGTATAGTGGCCTCAGCATGAGCATGAATGGTTGTATTGAGGCTCTAGCTTTGGGGGTTAACATGCCGCATCATGGCATGGGCTCGGGTGTGAGGTCTGTGTCAGGAGTGCGGGTGTTACACTTACAAGTTAATCCTTAAGCTTACAATTGTGTGATGAAATGGGTTGGATTCTCCTAGAGTTACAAATGGGTATTCTTCCTCTTATCCTAGGTGTTTGCGAGATTTTGGTCGACCCCCTATTCTGTTAGAGGGGTGTAGTATTTATAGAATTCATACATAATTTACTATCCATCTAGATAATCATGTGCGTCCTGTGTTAGTGCGGTCTGATATGTATGCGGTTCTTCGACATCTCCGTGCGGCAAGGTAGAACTCTTGGCTGTGAATCGGCCACGTCTGCTCTATACACAGTCCCTTTGGCATTAAATTCCTCTACCACTTCTCACCCACCATATGCCTTGACCAATCACGACCAGCTGGGACTGACCACATCTTTGTCGTTCATTTTTGGTATTCTCGAGATCAAACACAAAGATTTTGGTAGTGACTCAGTGCTTCCTCTTGGATAAGAATATGGTGCATCTGTATCGTAGGATCTCGTCAGGTGTTTGGTGACAAATATGCTATTACAGTTGGCCATTTTCTTTTCAATTTCTCCTGAGGGTAAATTGGAAAAGAAATATACCTCACCTTTTCGATTCCCCACGTTTCGTTAACTGTTCCCGGATCGTGGGGTAGTGGACTTTAATGCTGCTATAAATATCATAAGAATAAAAGTTAAAGTTCAACCCCTCCTTTCTTGTTCTTTTCATCCCTTTCTATTTCTTCTCTTTGTTTTCTCCAAAAAAAAACATCTTTTTCCACCATTAAGACTCCTGCTACTGTACCTGCTCCACTGGAAAATTCTTTACCAAGGTAACAACTGCTGATGTCATTCCTTCTTTGATCAGGTAATTCGTCCATTTCTTCGTTTATTCATTGTGGCTTATGTTGATGATGTGTTTCGGTGGTGCCATTAATGGTGGTTGTTGATACCAGGGTCCTTGTTGTATCCTGTCGAGTCCATGTTTTATTCATGCTTTGATTCTTTGTTTGTTGAATGGTGTTTTGCTGCAATTGATTGTTCGTTACCACGTTTGATTTTGTCCTCTATGAATTTTTAATTAGAGTTCCTCTTATGCTAGTGGATTTAATTCCTGAAGCCTCTGTTTCCTGCTAGAAATTTGAAAATTAGGTCTCACTTTCCCAATTTGGGTTCGTGCTGGGACTTAATTTACTCCTGCATTTTCATGCGTTAGTTTGATTCTTGCTTTACTGCGCTGCGGTGAATAATCTATGCTTCAAGCTGGTTTTGTTGTGCGTGATTGTGCTTCTTTTGAGTGATCTGGGGTTATGATGGAGGACATAGTTTAGGAACATAGTATATATACTTGCCCATGTCCTTCATTTTAAGCCCAAATTTTTGTATCTTCTTATGCGTGATATTATCCAAGAATGAATCCTCTCGTGCGTCTAAGAAAGAGAGTCGTCCTCGGGGTGAAAGTAGAGATGTTGTCCCAATAGTTCCTCGTAAAGAATCATCTCGTCGGGGTGCGGGTTCAAAGGTCAATCCTACTGAATAGGAAATTCCTAAAGATGCTACAGAAATAAGGA
Source organism: Papaver nudicaule (assembly GCA_023529015.1). Taxonomy (NCBI): domain Eukaryota; kingdom Viridiplantae; phylum Streptophyta; class Magnoliopsida; order Ranunculales; family Papaveraceae; genus Papaver; species Papaver nudicaule. The sequence continues at coordinate 4,599 of JAJJMA010339579.1, forward strand.
AGAACACCCGCACGTCTTCCCTGATCTCTGATAAGCCTCCTTCTGGCAAACTTCCCCCGGCTCCTTGTGACAAGGCCTCTTCTAAGGGGAAATCACTAGTCCAAGAATACGCACCTGTAGAGGAGAGGTATCCTGAAATTGTGACCCAGTCCAAGAACCATTCCTATTGGCACATCCCCGTTGAGGATATTCAGAATAAATTGGGATTGGAGAAGTTCGAAGTCAAGTTTCATGACCAGGGGGATGTGTTGACCCTAGTCATGATTCAAAAGTACGAGTATAGCGGTACTAGACTTCTGACTACGGTGGGTACGTTGGCGTCAGGCCTTAAACTTTCTCTGCACAAATCTGAGAATGACCAGGTTCTGACTGGCGTCATATTGCGACATACACTAGAGGCTAGTTGGGCCTTCTTTCCCTGCTTATATCGCTGAAGCTCATCATAGATGATTCTGTACTTCTCCGACACAACTTTCTTATACAACTTCACCTCTAGGATGCTTTTATGGGGTGAAGCTATTTTCTACATTGTTGATAAGAAGGGTAGCCTCTAATTTGAGAGTTCCAACTACGTCAGATTACCTCTTTGCAAGAACCATTAGAGAACCAATGCTCATAAAATATATATATATTTTTTTCCAGATTATTCTTAGAGGGGTCTAGTTGGAATAAGGGGCATGATTAGAACCACACAAAATCAACTTATTAAGCATTGCACTTGGAAATAAAGCTTCCCAAGCATTATTGCATAAAGCCTTATCCGACCTGGTTCTAACTTGAGTTAGATTTTATTTACGGTTTGTTCAAGAAAAATAACTGCCATTGAAGGGAATATCACAAGACCTATGTGGTTTATAGTGTCAGTATTGATAAGATGAGATTTTGTTGGGTGAACGGAAATGTCTCTATTACTGCCATTGAGATTTTCCAAAGTAAAGCTAGGGACCGAAACTCTATCCTTATTACACCACATGTTCATGTGTCTAAGAAGATTTTTAACTTTGTATATTTAAGATTTTTGTCTCGGAAAAAAATATAATATCAGAATTGTGGTTATACATATAAATTCTTAAGATTTTTTTTTTTTTTAAGGTTACAAAGAAAAACCAACAAAAAACAAAAAAAACTGTAATGCACACACTGGAACTGAGAAGTGAGTTCCTTAATCCTGTTGACTTGGTCTCTAATAATCCAAGGATACTCAGCAACATTATATCTCAAAGCATTAATAACAATAAGAGAATCTCCCTCAATGATAATTTCCCTGAAGCCCTGTTTTAAGGCGAGTTCAACACCAATCAGAGCACCTTTAGCTTCAACTTTGGCTAAATCGAAATAACACTGGGACAAGCTCCAACAAAAGAAGTTCCAATCTTTTTAAGACTTCACAACCGTTTACGTTAGAGAACGCCGGTGAACAAGTGCGATCAGTTGTATGATATGGTACAACCGTTAGATCAAACTACATAATCGAGATCAAACGGTGGTAAGTTAACCCTAAGTCACTAACCCATATAAATAGCAAGTATATCGCATTCTCTACCAGTGCATTCAAACTGCGCCTCCCTCATTTCAGTCTGTATAGAGAAGGAAGGAGAGAAAATGAGCAAATCTTCTAAACCCATATCTATATGTGTTTCACCGGCGATGACAACAAATAAAATCATGGGAGAAGCAAGTGGTGGTTCAAAATCAATAGGCATCACCAACAACTAAAACTATTCGCACAATGATTTTTTCTCTCAAAATGTAAAACTCTCTTGTCACATTGGTTCTATTTTGATTGTAAAAATTGGCATCAGTGATATATTGTGGTGGCTTATTGAAGTTTGAATAAGAGAGATTAATTAACTTTTGCGCATCTGCTGATTTCAACTCCAGACAGAAACACAAGAACTGAATCTGCAAGTTTAATCATTTGTACTCCCAATTTAATTTGTTTAAGTATGGCTTATGTATTTTGTACTCCCACTATTTCTTAGTCTGACTTATGTATGTAAACAATTTGTATCAAAAACAAAGAAATAAATCGAATTAGTTTTCGTTATGTTTTTTTCTTTTTCATTCATCAAATGTACGATCTTCTTTGATTTCTTTTTTTCGGCTTTACCAGGTGATTGTAGTCTTTTCGTAATATAGGAAACTTGGAGTCCAGCTAACATCTCTTAAGTTACTGTTCATAATTTTGCCGGCAAGATCTGGAGCCATATTTCAAGAACAAAACTGAACTGGGGATTTCACTCACCCCAAGAGTTGGGCAATATAACATTTTATAAAGTGTTTCTTGATCTCAGATTTTCAATTTTTTTTATTTTTTTATTTCTTGATCAGCAAAAAATACTTTGTATAAAAAGAATGATGAGTTACAAGAAAATAGCAAACCTACACACCTTTATAAGTAGGCCTGAGATCGCATCAGTACTCCTAAATCTTACCAAATTCAAAAAAAAAAATCCTAGATCTTACTCCTCATATCACTCACTAATCGATGATAGTTGTGCCACAATATCACAATTTTGCGCTGGCCAAGGACATACTCTCTATACTCGGGAGTTGGAAGTCAAATGTTCAAGCACTGTGACCAGAAAACTCCCCGTTGGACAGGATGCATTTCTTATATACGGAATGACCATCACTAAGCTAAATGGTATTCCGAGCTTTGATGAGCCCACTCTTTTTTATGAAAGGGATGATCCCACTTGATTGATCTAAGGTACAACAAACTAGTGCAGATATACAAAGAAGCGAGAAACTGGCACATCTAAACAAGTTAACAAAGTAGTTATAAGTTTAATTATAGGCCATGCGCCCAGCAATAATGTATGGATCAGCAAAGAGTATATAGCCAGTCCAGCTGTTGTTCTGTATGCTTGTACCAGGACACTACTACCACACTCAGATTGATAACTTGGTAGTAATAAATGTCTACAAAGCGTTCTTCCGGAAAGAAACCAATGGCAGACAAAGAAACGAAGTACATGTACAGTCAAATCAAACTGTTGTCTTTTTTGCTTCTAAACATCCACAAAATGTTCACTAGTAGTGATTCACCAATAGAAAGGTAGACACCCAAGATGGGTACCGGTAGCCTCAGGATTGAGTCACTTAGAGTGAAGTTAACTATAGCTTAGAAGTGGATACACTAGTTCCAGTACGTGTTGGTCTGCCATGTAGTGCTTAGCTTTGATCTTCTGACGGATGCAACTATCACATATATTGAGCCGCCTTCCAAATCTAGCTGAGATTTAGACAAGTTTGTACCTGCAAACAGTTCTTGTATAAAGTTAAATACATTCAGTTAGCAAGTCTGTGAACTGGAAGGTATTTGATTTTACAAGTGACAACAGTTTAAGGTAACTCAATTCATAGTTTAGTCATAGGTGACCTTAACCAGCTACGAAATCACTGATTTCCATCAGTAGAAGTAGTTTTGAGTTAGTGCTTATACACTGTAGAGCCATACAATGTGACATGCATAGTACTGACATGGACATGGCTAGGATCAAAATTTCAAGAAGAGGTAGAAAAAATCATAATACTCAAGATCAATATAGTTGCACATATTGACATTTCAACCATACAACTAATCTAAGTTTACTTCGTAGGACTTCTGGATCCTAAGAACCTAAACAGAGAAGTAAAAAATGACCGAATTACCGAGAGAACATCAAGTAGGCTAACAAAAGAACTCACCTAATTAAGAAAACGAAATGCACAAGGTTCTGCCATACTCTTTAGGGGTGAGCAACGGATGCACGGATGCGGATTAGGGGTCATCCGCACCCAATCCGTCAAATGGTGCGGATTAGGAATTGGAACCGTGTCCGCACCCATCACCCGCGGATTTGTGATCCGCGGATTTACGGATTTTGCGGATTGGGTGCGGATTATCCGCGGTTTTCAGAGAAAAAAAAAAAATATGCATCAAAACACTTTTGTTGCTGTATTTGGATCTTCTCCACAGCCATATCTCAATACAAAAAATTCAGAACAAAATTACAGATTTCAGCTCAAATCCTCAATGCAGGCCTTGAAATCACTTGATCTACCACTTCTAAATCTGGTTCGTAGACACAAAGATGCCGATTCTGGACTCTACTAAGCCAAACAGTCCTCTACCTGAGATACACACGGTAAACATCTAGTACCATACCTCATCCATATCTAAGTGATAACATCAATACATGGATTGATATTTCCGTAAAATAAAATACTCAACAACAGTGTTTTGATACCAAAGGATTAGATTAGACTGATCTGCCTAGTTACCTTGAACTCCCTTTCTTAGCAAAACAGAAATCACTAGTAACCTGGAATCTTAAGTTCAGCAATCTTTGGTCAGTTCATAACTCATGAGACTTCCTACTTCCATGAAAATTCTCCCATATCAACACAACCGGCAGCCACATCGACACCACCACCACCCATATCAACACAACCAACAACACAATCAACACCACCACCAACACAATCAGTAGCCATATCAAATATCACAGAAAATATTCACAAAAATCAAAATCAAAATTTCACAAAAATCCCTAGATTTACAAAAATCAAAATCAAAATCAACATCACCGCATGTGATGATGGGTCAAAAACTATGATTATTTTTTGTCTTCAAAAACGTTGAGAGTTAGGATCAAATTTGGCAAAATTGAAATCCTACACTGCTACAAATCAAATTGAAATTTAATAAAATCCCTGCTAGGATCTTCGCAGATATCTAAATCAGGTGAATCAAACCCAAACCCAGATCTACTACCTCGAGTTCCTGTGAAAACAATAAAGAACAAAAATTAGATGATTTACTAAAACAATATTAAAAATAAAATTAGATCTTGATTACTAAGATCAGTTGATTACCTGAACAAACTTCGGTTGGGCTGGTTTCGATTACCTGAACAAATTCTCTTCTTGCTGGTGCAGATAATCTCGACGCAGGTCAATGAAACCCAAATTTATAGCTTCTTAAGCTAATACCTACACATCCAAAAACCCAAAAATAATCAGATTAAAAACACACTAATCAAACAAATCTAACAAATCAGAGGTTTGTTTTGTTTATACCAAGAACAGATTGAGTGAGTAGCCATCACTATGATGGTAATCTTGGAATACAAAGCTGTAACCCTAACTCAACGAGTACGCCAAATCAAAACACTTATTTTCAACTCTAAAATCAGAAGGAAAAAAAAAAGGTATAGAGACAGGGATTGAAGGATTTACCCATGGCGACAGAAGAAGAAGAAAGAAGAAAGAGGGAAGAATCGCAGAAAGAAGAAAGAGGAAAGAATAGTCTAGGGTTTTCTAATTTTTCTTTATATATGAGTAGTTTCCCTAAATATCCCTAGGTTATTCAGATAATTACGAAAATACCTGCAATCCGCGGATAATCCGCGGATCAAAATTTACACCCGCGTCCGGTCCGCCAAAAGCTGCGGATTGAGAAATGGATCCGTGTCCGGCCCAATAATTCAGCGGATTGGGTTTCACCCGCGTTTTGCGGGGCGGTTGCGGGCCGGATTTGCGGATCCGGACTTTTTACTCACCCCTAATACTCTTGCACTTTCTTCCTTTTGTCTCAGTAACATTCCAAAGCTTTTCATGTAAAGTTGTGAAGTGCTTTGTCTATCACATTTGTTGGGCTGCCTTCAGAAAAAATCTTTGGGAAGCCCACTCTAGAGCCTTATATGACCCTAATGCTCTGTATGCGTTTGAGCTGAGACATCCAGCTGCAAATGTTCTCATCATTGCTTAAGTTACAATGATGAGAACATATTCACATTAACTATCGGAATGCAACTAATGTCGTAAAACAACTCAAATTTGGTAGTACAGAACAGAAATCAGGGAAAAGCACTGTAATTGATAAACCAGTTCTAAAAGCACATTAGCAATACACAGTTCTTTAGCAACTAATGCCATATCATGCACAACATGAATTGTTGGAATGATACACATGACATGCTTTCCTGTTGAGTTTACTTTACACAATAATAAAGGTTTCTCAATAACTTATCACTAAAATCCCCTGCTACAAATACTGGCTTTTTCTAAACCTTGTTTTGCCAAATTATTGTTAATGTATTCCCTAATTGTAAGAAACAAATCCAAGCAACTACCCCAAGCAAAATACCTAGCCGACTATATTCCACAAAAGTAACTTCCCCTGCTCATTCACTATCTTTCTTTCCCACCAGATATGATAAATCACAACAAGACTGCCAAAAACATCTTTAATGAGCAGAAGCAATTAAAATGGCTCATCAAGTCCTCATTAATAAATTTTCCATTATGAATATGGATCATTTCGATATGCTACTTTATATAAAGACTGGTGCAGGTAGCCAGGTACACACCAGTCTTCCGCAGGACTGTCCCTATTTATATTTGGTTTTGATTTGAACAGAGTGAGACCAAAGAGCTTGATGAGGTCGACGTATATTCATGTATTGACTATATTACCATCTACATACTTAGCCATTTACAGCTAGTTCTCAAGTTCCTTGATGTATATCTTTCATAGTTTGTTATAATGCAAACATAGAGACAAACATCTCTATTAAGTTTAAATTGATGTTTGCTGCAACACAGACTTATCGGAAAACGATACTAGGTATCACCCCGGCCTTCGGCCGGGGCTCAACCTCTTTGATTGTTCTATTTTCCAATATCGGGCCATAGACCTGGGTGTTGAGCATAATTTTATTCTTTCATAGGCCCCAGTCGTAGATCAAAGGCAGCCGTAGATTAAACATGGGTCAAGGATATACAGCTTGACCATATTCACATTTTAAGACAGCCCCATAAACATTTTAAAACTAAGTAGCTAGTATCGATATATCGGGTTTCCTTACAATCAATTGTAACATCCTCCAACCTATCATTTGTGTAGGCGTCTGTAAGCGTAGTAGCTTTGTAACATCAAAGATACAGTGTTGTGAATGTGAGGAATTGCCTCAATGTTCGAGCACCCCATCATGTAGCAAGTTGCCTTGCCTTTAAAGTTCTAGGATCATAAAAATGGAGAGGGTTTGACGTACCAAACTATGGCCAGCAGCCGTGTTGGTTTTAATTTCTGAGCGAAGCAGTATTATTTCAGATATTAGTTCTGCTTGTTGCCTTCTTCTCCTTCGTTCTCTAGTGTTCGTGTGAAGCTATCATTAGCCTCTTTGTTCTCTAGTGTTCTGTAGTCGTAGTGCATCGAGCCATCTTAGTTTTAATTTATCGAGTCATCTGAATAATCAACAGCAACATTCATCTCATTAGCTCCTAATATAATTTTGGTTTATGTTTGTTGTTTTGATGGTTTCTTCAGGTTTCTAGTTGATGTTTTCATCTATAGTATACAGTTACAGTGTAAATAAGGCCACTTAAAGTAAAGGACTTTTTTTTTTTTTTT
>JAJJMA010339586.1:1215-12079 GCA_023529015.1 Papaver nudicaule
ACGCGCCAGACTAAAACAGGTTTGGGCATGTATAAGAAGTATGCCCAAATTCGGATTTGGGCATACTAACATCATTAGTGCTTTTCACGGCGCCGGACTAAACAGGTTTGGGCGTGTATAAGAAGTATGCCCAAATTCAGATTTGGGCATACTAACATCATTAGTGCTTTTCACGGCGCCACAAATTGTGGCGCCATCCCCATTTGCGCCAAAACGCAAAATTCAAAAGTGGGATGCCCAAATTCGGATTTGGGCATGCTGACATCCTCAAGGTCATGGCGCCATATTCATGGCGCCACAAGAATACTTGGCCTGTCCAAGACACGGCCATAGGCCATGGCGCCATATTCATGGCGCCACAGAGTTAAGCCTTGGCCAAAAGGGCCATGGCGCCATATTCATGGCGCCACAAGAATACTTGGCCTGTCCAAAGACACGGCCATAGGCCATGGCGCCATATTCATGGCGCCACAAGGTTATGCCTTGGCCAAAAGGCCATGGCGCCATACCTACTCTTGGCCAAAACCATGGCCATAGCCACGCAATACTTCCTGGTTCAAAGCAACTACGTAACACTTAGTCATACGACTCTACTCAACTCAACTACGCAATATCCGCGTATCACTCGCTCGAGACATCAAAATATCACACAGGGGGATAACTTTAGGGGTATTGGTCTGGCGGTCTACGGCAGTTGAAAGAAACTGATGGAGATAGTGGGAAGTTAAGGGAAGATGGCACGAGTGGGCATGTTCCACACGAACTCAGGCAGTTACGGAAACCAACGCATGTCCTCCACTCCTCCACTCTTCCACGACTCCCACCTTCTCTGTCGAGAGATCAGGGTGAGTTCAAACTATAAATAGAGGCTTCCTCTATCTTCCAAGGCAGAACATTCAGAACGTTCGGAACACCGAGAACATCCAGAAAACACATAGAGCCTCAGAGAAAAACACCTGAGAATCTAAAATCGTTCTAGCCTTGGAGATTTCTAGTCGACTTCACGACGGAAATCTTGAACTCAAACACCCAAAAACTCATCTTCAACCTGATCTCAAGTTTCTTCGTTGTTTCCCTCCCTAGACCAACCTCTATCCTCTCTGTGACCGAAGCAAGGCGGGAACGGCCATCCTTGGTTTAGGCTTGCCTTGTTCGACTTTGATCTCCGAGCACTACGAAGTACCCAGAGACGGTACACTTGTTTTTGCAGGTAAAAACAAGGGGGAGAACTGCCGTTCGGAAGAAGGAGTTGTAGAGATGTTTTCCTCAAGTGGACACCGACTCAAAAACTTTATTTCTCTAATTGGGCATTTACCTTTTCGGTACGCTGGAGGTTGGAAATACGATTTGTTAGACATTTTTCAGTGATGGAGAAAGAAAGAATCAAATGAGATTGATTGGGATGATTTTTAAGCTGAGAGGGGAGTTCATTTTATAGGTGAAAACCAATGGATCTATTTGTTACCATTGTAAAATGGACGGCCATGAGTGTTTTTACCGTTGAAAATGGATGGTGGAGATGGAGTGTGGGAGGGGTGTAACCAAAAAAAAGTCAAAGAGATAAAGTGTTATACTTCCACCGTCCTTTATATCTGGAGAGAGAAATAACATTCGGGGAATAGAACACGCTTTGCTAGAAGTATAACTCCCATAATAACTCCCATAAGACTTAGCCTTATTGGGTATACTTCTTTCATCTTCTTTATTTGAAAATATGAGTAGATCAGATAAGGGAGGCTAGGTTTAAAATATTCGGATTTATAAAAGATAAAACTACACTACGCCACGGGGCCCGGTTTACAACGGTAATAGACGTTGCGCCGAATTAAAGCAACGTCTATAAGCGTTGCGAAAACGGCGTTACAAAATTTTGGCAACGTCTATTAACGTTGCTTTAATTGATTAAAGCAACGTAAGTTATGTTGCTTCTTCCGTTGCGCTTTTTAGTTAAAGCAACGTAAGATAACGTTGCTCTTTTTATTTAAAGCAACGTTTTTTTATAAATGAAGCAACGTCTATTAACGTTGCGGAATTTATAATTAAAATTTTAAAAAAAATTACAAAATAAATAAATTATGTATTTAAATTAAAAAAATATATTGCAATATCTGTACAAAAATACGTATTAAATTCTATATTTGAACTACAAATACGCTTAAAAAAACACCTTTACTTACAAACATATACACAAAATGTTTACTTTTCTGCTTATTCAAAGATTTTCAGGTGCTCAAATTGTTAAGAAGCATTCGTAAACAAACCTCTGCTGCATCTTCCCCAGAAGCAGCAGTCTTAGCAGCATTTTCCATTCTCTGAGCCTCATCTGCGGAACATATAATGAGCATATTTAGCTACTAGGGCATATAATTGAAAGGCAAAAATGACACAAAAAAAAACCCAACAGAACCAATTATGAATACAAGGACAAAATGGAACAGAAGACAAAGATAGCAACACATCAAAACGACAAGGATGTCGACACGCTGCAGCTGTAAGTTAAGCAACTCACTGTGCTGGGGTTGTTCAATGAACTATTTAATTTAGTGCAATACTGATCCCAATTCAGAATACAAGGAAGGTGGAACATAAAACAAAGAGATGGACACCCTTATATTAAACAGTAACATCGAACCACTTGAGCATACAAGGAAAGATGGAGCAGAAAACAAGGAGGTAAGTCTATTCACAACAAAAGGGGAGGGAAACGGGTAACAGTTGTAAACTAAACAACTCACTATAAAGTCATTTAACCAAGAAGGCTGAAAGAGTACAGGAAAGCAGAAACAAAAAGAAATACCAAACTGACCGATCCAACTAAGCTTCTAGATAAACAGAAACAGACATGAGAAACAGAAGTGAGGTAACAATTCAAAGGGCAAAAAATCAAACAACAGATTTGTGATAAAGCCATATTTACTTATTTATAAAACTTTAAGAGGGTTGCATCAGATATATGAAAACAAGTAGATATGCAAGAGTTGTACTTGTTACTGCAAATATATAATTGGAGACGACCAAGAATATGATATCGCAATGACTAACAAACCATAACATTCAACTTAATAGCAAATCGATGCATTTACCTCTATCTTCAGGGATGTCAGAAGTCCACAAGGTGAGGTTATCCCTTAAGAGTTGCACAATCAAAGTACTGTCCTTGTAAGATTGTTCACTCGAGGTGTCTAGCTCTGTTATAGCTTTATCAAAAGCTTGCTTTGCAAGGTGGAAGGCTCTGGATAAAAAAAATCACAAGCTCATTCACTAAGAAATGATGGACATAAACTTCAGAACTAAACTAACGACTACTAGCCTCTGCAAAAGAACAAGTGTTAACTGCATACCTTTCAGGGGAGTTCATTATCTCATAATAGAAGACTGAGAAGTTCAATGCCAACCCCAAACGAATAGGATGGGTGGGAGATAGATCATCCTTGGCAGCAGTGGAAGCCAACTGAATCAGACATTCCACAACTATGTATACATGGTAAGTACATCGAAAGAAGCATTTATAACTACACTAGAGGTTTGTACATTAATAACCATAAAGTTGGTTCTGGTATTCAGTAACTGATAAAACTAGTCGTCCTTGTAAAAAAAGGACTGAAAATAAATGCAAGAACTTGTGTAGCACATCAAAGGTAGTCGTTTGGTTAAAATAGTAATGTTTAACACACAGTAAACCGAAAAAAGAAAATTCAGCTTAGAAAACATTCTCTTGGATCAATATCAGGAATCATTGTTAGCATTAGGCTACATATCAAATAGTAAGTGGTATGACTTCAGTCTGCAAAGCAGGGCAAAACCAAGAATGTCTTGGTTACTGCTCGGGTAAAGATTAATCAAGAGTAAGATTTGAAAAAGTGTCCATTAAAAATGAATGCCATACTTTTCTGAGCGTTCGGGACAGGTACACAACCGTTATAACGAAAACTTTGGGAGGCATTAGTAAGCATATTTAGAGCATACAAGTTAAAGGAAAAAACATATATCTCAGCTGAAAACAAGCTAGATATTGGGTTGAAAACCTAGATTTAATAAAGTAATCTCATTTTGTATCCGCCTGAATATGACAGTGACATTGTATAACATATCAAAAGAAAGATGAACTTACTTCTAACATGAAAGTTATAAAAGCAGTAAGAAGTGATAATCTTATCTTTGAATTCTCCTTCCCATGTATCCCATAATAGACTTCAGAAATTGATACACCACAGTCAATGAAGCAGTAGCATCAATCACAAAAGAAAGAAAAACAACCCTTTCATGAACACCTACAAGTTGTCCTACAGTGAAATGTCATAAAACTGTTTTATGTCAATAACCGATAGCAAATTGAACTTGAACATAGTTATGTTGATAAGTACTATACCTGTCAGGTCCAAATAACGGTTTTCATATCGTGCTCTTCGTTTGTTTGAATCCTTTCTTCCCCCTCTCTAACCCATCTTTGTATCTTGCACCGAGAAACAAACCAATGTGAAATCCCAATCAAGATAGCAGGACAAGAAGAGCAAAATGAAAAAAACAGTTCTACAATTGTATATCATAAACTATGAACCACACAAGAAAGATAGTATCATCCAATCAATACGCAAGACTAGTTTACCTACAGATGATCTCCGACCTTCGCAGCAGTCTGTCCAACACTAGATATACGTGAGTATAGCCTCGCAAATCTAACCTTTCACTACGCCACAGGGCCTGATTCCCAACTTTTTTTTTTCGCATCTGCAACGTTAATAGCCGTTGCCCACGAGGCAACGTCAAATAACGTTGCACAATTTTTTTTAACGTTACTCCAATTAGGAATTATTAAAATTAATTAAGCAACGTTATTAACGTTGCCAATACCGTTGCGCCTTCAAGGGCTAATACGTCTTTTTACCGGAAATTAGATTTTTTACACTTATATTTATTTTCTCTATCGATTCTTTCTATTTCTCATCTTCTTCTTCCTTACTCGTTTCTGTCTCAAGTACACAGAGACCATGTCTCATTTTCTTCTTCCTCACTTGTTTCTTTCTCAAATACACTATAGACTTTCTTCTTCCCCCTTTCTACCACCACCACCACCAACAACATCTCAAACAGAAACTAAAAATTAGGGTTAGGTTTTTCTTATTTGGAGTTGGGTTCTGATTTCTTCACTACTTCTCCTTCACCAAAAGAAGCACATATTCTTCCAGATCTATCAGCTCATGTTTTTCATTTCGATATAAACATCAACGTTCTTTCCTCTGAATTAGGGTTTGAATCTCAAAAATTAGGGTTTCAAAATCGGTAAATCAAGCATCGAAACTTGTCGATTGGGGTATTTTAATGTTTGGTTCGATTCTGTAAAGTTGTAATTTTTGATTTAGGGTATTTTTATGTTTGGTTCTGATATTGAAGTTTTCGATTTGGATTAAAGCTTTCTAATTTTCGATTTGGATTTGAGGGAAACTGATCTTTTTTTTAGGGTTACTAGATGTGTTTTGATTTCAGATAAGTATGGGTTGTATTGTTGTTGGATGCAAGAAGTTGAAATTACTTGACTTGAAATGTTAATTTAGTTTGAGTGATTTGGGTCTTGGTTTGGTTGCTGTCAAAACCCTTTTTCCTGTAAGTTTTGCAGATTTTGTTTTGGATTATTGTGGTGAAAAATAGCCTAATTAACCCTTGTGATTGTTCTATTTATTTATTAGATCTTTGTATGATGTTCACTTTCTGACCTGGAAGTATTGAACTATGGTCATGGTCATGTTCTAACCTACTCAAATACAGTTAACTTGATGAATGTTTCTGCGTTTCGTTTTCTGATTCATCCTAGTAAAATTAGACGTTGACTTATCGTTAGTAGGACTCCTGGGAAGTAGCAGCACTGACACCCCTTTTCTTTCTCAATCAGGTGGGTTACATTGTGATTCTGATATAATTCTTATATAGGCAAGCTAAAGATGTGGTATTGTACAAGCTGCTGCGGGCTGGGAGAGACAACTCAAGGTTCTCAACAGTTGAATGTTTTTGGAACCATTCTATGCACATAGATTGTGCCTATCAATGCCTATCAACATAGATTGTGTCGTCTAGAGGCTTGCCATCACGTAACCTGTAACTTCATTGGTAATCAGATGAACTCATAGGGTATATGTTTCTATTTTCACTTTTTGAGATTTCATTGCTAAGTTTGCAGCAGAATTAGCTACCAGCAAGTAAGAGTAGGTTTAAAATCAGGGTGTTTTAGTTTTGCTTTATTTGTTATCATTCTCCCGGAAAAGATGATGCTAATTAACTTGTGGAAAGGTAATTTGGAGTCTCAGTCTATCTTGAAATTAGTTGGGTGATGTACGTTTCTTTTTCTTACAGAGTTCAGATGTTCAAAACTCTGATTGTGTTTATATCGAAATTATGAGAGTTGTATGCTCTAATTTGTGTCTGCATTGAGCACATTATATGTCATTTGTATGATTTATGTGCAGTAGTAATTAGAGTCTCAAATCCCTGAGATATTAAGGGTTTTAGAGTAAAAAATTCATTCATGTCATTTGTGTGTAAACATTGAAACTTACAATTAGAATCAGAGACGGCAAGGATAGGGGAAAACATGAGTTTTTCTTTTGAAGTTTCAGGTAGACTTATGTGCAGTAGTAATTAGTTCTTCTTTTTCCTGCATACAGGTCCCAGTAGATCTAGACATTGATCACTCCGTTCAGCTTGATGTGAAAGATCAGATAATGCCGTGAAGGAAAACATGGAAATTGAATTACAACGGAACAACGAGAGATTTGCTTTTCTTAAATGGGGTTCTACTGCGTTCTGTAGTATGCTCGCTGTTCCTCCAGGTTTTGGCATTGTGCACCAGGTTAGCTCCTAACCCCCAGGCCCCAGACCTTCTTGTATACTGAACATAATTTCTATGTAGAGCATTTCAACCCCCCTTTAGTGGAACATGGCTTCAATATGACGTTGTTACTGCCTTTCATTGTCTTTCCCTTTATCTGAGGCTCCATGTCAATGTTTGAATGTAGGTGATGTTGAGTGAACTATCACTGGCTGTTAGGTTTGAATGTTTGGTTATTATAGTTTTTGCTATCGGCTGTTAGGTTTGTTGTATCTCGTTGTAACATTGCTTTTTGTTGTTATTTCGTTTTGAAGGTATTTGGATGAGAACAACCGCGCAGTTCGGAAGTCATTGGATTTGGGACTGAACCCAGCATTATCAAAATGGCGAAACAAACATCACCTCTTCTGATTGAATCTCACAAGTGTAGGCTTCTCTCTCAAACACACTGTACAGAATTATCAATATTGGAACTGATTTCCCTTGATGGTGTGTGTGTTTATGAATGTTTACTAGCTTTGGAAGATGTGTATGTAATTTACTTGAGGATACTCTTTTTTTTTTGTAGAAATACAGATTTTGTAATACAGAAATACAGTATTTATAATTACAATGTATTTTTTTTATTTTAATTAAAAAATCCGCAACGTTTATAGGCGTTGCCTAAATTACAGAAAACGTTGCTCTAAATAAATTCTGCAACGTTACTTAAGTTGCTTTAAATAAAAAAAGTGCAACGGAAGATGCAACGTTACTTCCGTTGCTTTAATTAATTAAAGCAACGTTATTAGACGTTACCAAAAATTTGTAACCCCGTTTTTGCAACGCTAATAGTCGTTGCTTTAATTCGGCGCAACGTCTATATCTGTTACAAACATGCCCCTGTGGCGTAGTGTTTCTCGAGCTGAAATGAACAAAAAGCTAATTTTATTAATCCACACTTGAACCTAAATACACCATATAGCAGACGAGGTCATAAGCCTAGTGATTTTGGGAAAACCTATTTTGAAACTCAGTCACACTAGATATTACTGTAATACTTCAAGTAGGTATTGTACTCTGCATTGCAGCTCAAAACAAAACGCAATACACCCGGAATCTAGGACTACACACACAACCAGACCTAACAACAAGAAAGACCAAGTGAGAATAACTTATAAAGAAAATGGCAGCAATATATTTCTAAATCAGCGAACCTAGCGACCCAAAGATATTAGGCAACCTAGCGAACTATTATAATCCAATATCAGCGATAGGTGAAAGAAAGAATCGGCTATTCAATTAACCTAAACCATCTCACAATTGTAGATTTAATACTGCAATTTGTAATGTACATGGCTAAGTTGCTTAGGCAAAGAGCATAAGAGATTAACCTACCATTCCATCTCTCAACAGAGCTAGTGTTAGCAAATTTCCAAAGAACTGCGAGATTAAAAGTGCCATGTAAGCAAAATAGACCAAATTCTGACCGGTAGTTTTCATTGAATGAGGACAGTTTGGGTTAAGATCCATTGCACGAATCCTTCAAGAGATTGATTCAGAAGAAATAAATTTCATTCAAGAACCCTAAACCAGATCTGCTACATCAAAAAATAATAATAATATAACTCTAAATCAAATCAAATCGAAAATGAAAACATCATACACGTAACCTGAATCGATGAACTGAAAACCCAAACTGAATGGAGTAAACAAAACAAATAACAAGATAGAGTTTTCTTTTGATTTCAGGAGCAAATCAACTAGATCTAGAGTTACAAAAAAGGGGTTTTCTTTAAAATCTGTTATATGGGTTTCGGCTTCGAGATGGAGGTGGATTCAATCTTTGATTCATGGGAATGAAGATCTTCCCTGTATAGGTTAAGGAAGAAGGTTAAGGAAGAAGACGACAAAGAAAGATAAGAGTTGAGTTGTCCGAAAATAAAAATGGGAAGATAAAACGAATATAAAGGGATAAATCTAATTTCCAGTAAAAAGACATATAAGCCCTTGAAGGCGCAACGTTACTGGCAACGTTAATAACGTTGCTTAATTAATTTTTAATAATTCCTATTTGGAGCAACGTTATTAACGGTGTGCAACGTTAATAAACGTTGCCTAGGGCGCAACGTTAATAGACGTTGCAGATGCGGAAAGAAAACGTTGGGAATCAGGCCTCTTGGCGTAGTGCTATAAATAAAACCAAGCAAGACTTAACCTTGCTGGGTAAACTTCTTTCATCTTCTTTATTTGAAAATATGAGTAGATCATATGAGGGAGGCTAGGTTTAAAATATTCGGATTTATAAAAGATAAAACTATAAAGAAAACCAAGCAAGTCGAGAAACCCATTTTCTTAATCACTCTATTTTGTATTCATTAGTACTATTACCTCCAAAGGTGAAAAAGAAGGTGATGATGCGTGATAAGGAGATGAAAATGAAGGTGACGAATGCATCATACACTACACCATATTTGGCTGGATGCAACAGCCAGTTTCAGTTGCGTAGTTGACTCGCAACACCAGCGAGCCGTTGCTAAACACGGTGTTTCTAAATTTAGCAACGGTAATGTTGCCGTTGCTTAATTTCGTTAGCAACTGTTTGGCAACGGCTGTGATGACGTTGCTAGTTTTTTTGCTCGCAACAGTTATGAAACTGTTGCTAAATTTTTACCAGAAGTAAAAAAATAACCTGGTCAAAGAAGACTTGACCTTGGTTTGACCAATTCAGTCCTGGTCAAGCGAAGGTCAAGTCTTCCTTGACCTGGTCAAGATTCCAACCAATTTCATATTACCCTGCAATTATAGATTTACTGTCCCACTCTCAAGTATTCTCAATCAAACATAATTCTTTTACATAGACATATGTTTAATAATACATGTTTAAACATCAACGCCAATGTTTACACAGAAAATGAACTCCTCAAGACATGCTATACAGAGCAAGAGAGACTTTAAACACAAACTAAATGGCACGGAAAGGGCTAAATTAAACACCATGTGCAAGGAAATGTAGAATAGCTAAATAGAACCGACCTCTTCATTATCAAATAAAGCAACCATCCGGATAGCTTGTTCACTTGCCAAAGATCCAGGTGATTTGCAGGAATCAACTAGAGCTCTCAATGCACAGTAGCTTGAAGCGAGGTTGTCTAGTCTTCCAGAAAAAATGAACTCATCATTTCCACCACCAAGGCAGCTGGGCTGGGTATCACAGACATTCAACTCCAAATTTACGATTTCTTCAACACCACAGCCTAGCTCATCGGACAAAATCTGGAAAAAGATGGATACAATTAAAATGGCTATTAGCTCTTATAAGCAGCAGAAAACACAAGTAAAATCTGCGCTAGTAATTTCCAAAGTTGACATGTTAAAGACGGTGCCATAGTTTTATATGAGGAAACATAATTACTGCAGATGAAGTTCCCTAGAATTTGTACTAAAGTACCACAAATGAAGTAGATGTAGGAGTAATTGGCTAACTAGGAGCGTAGCTATCGTTTATCCGTTATCAACAGTCAACAAATTAGATGAACGACCAGATATACAAATTACGCAGTTCACTTTGAAGTTCACTTTGAAGTTGCCCACATGTAATCAAATCAGTTACTTAGTTCAGAAAAGATGAAGTTATAGAAGAACAACCAGCATGTGGTTCTTTATGCCATAAGCAAACCGCCTTAAGGTTTACAGGACAAACTACCTAAGGTTTTACTCTACAATTGATGGTAAGAGACCAAGAGAAGAAACCTGCATTAGTAGTGGATGATGATACACTTTTGCCTTATCCCTGGACTCCGCAGATGACTCCTCCGACTTTGTTGCACGAAGTGGAATTAGTTGAGTTTCTAGGTTTATTTTGAACCCATCCTTGTTTACTGTGCTACACCAAGAAAAGACAACAGACGGTGTGAATCAGCAGTCACTTAACTACAATGAAAACAGGAATACTCAATTTGAGACAGATAATAAAATAAGATTAAGAAGGAGCTGAAAATTCAAATCAAGAATGATAAAATAGAGGCAATCAAAATTTGCAGGGTGAGCATATGCGAAAGTAAT
>JAJJMA010339587.1:0-17145 GCA_023529015.1 Papaver nudicaule
TTTTTTGATCTAAAGGATGTTTTACAGTGTTGATATAATTATGTTTATTATTATTATGTAAAGACATTTTCATTGAGTTGGAATCCAAGGGTTAGTATTCAAGATTCTCTGGTTTTCTTTTTGATTTATGGAGGTTTGAGCATCTTCATCCATTGGGTTTTTACAATTTCAAATTTAATGAGAAAATGGTGTTCATGATGAGGAATAATGGGTCCTTTCAGTGAAACTTGATTTTCCTTAGAAATGATTTTTACAATTCCATGTTTCTTTTGCTTAGGTTTGTGACTTTTGGTGTTATGGATTTCTAATGTCTTGTTTTGTTGTATTTTTTTTGACCCACCTCAATTTGAACAGAGTCGTACTGTGCAGGTTTATGTCGAAGTATACAAAATTTTTGTTTTTTGAAATATCCACTTGAATAGAAATAAATAAGGGTTTTGTAGTTGCAAGTAGTTCTCATTGAAAGGTTTATGATTTCAACGATGTTGATGGCTAATGATTCTAGTGAATGATGTAACTGCCGTCTTACGTACCCTTATGATCGAAAAATTATAGAATTATCACTTGAGAAAGACCATTATAAACTTGGTTGCTTGAATCAATTTCCGGAGTGTTAGATATTCTTTACTAGTTTACTTGCTTGTATAAGTTATCCCAGGAACTAATTACACTGATAGCTGTTTGCAGATCGCCTGAACTGCTTTGTGTGGGAATCTTGAAGAGTAAAATGAGGCAATGAGCGTATAATCTTGTTGAGCTTATCTTAAGGTATACTTAGATCATATATTTCTTGTATGTTCCATTCATTAAAATCTGTCACATTGTCAATTACCTGTCCATGGACCATGATCATACATTGACAGGATCAAAATTGGTCATTCTACATTTATAGGTATGTTTCAGAATTGAGGATGCTCCTGATCACATACATCGGAGCTGAACTTGATATTTCAGTTTGTATTATAGTTTATTAGGTTTGTCACATGTTGCTGGATCGTGATACTTCCTTGCTCATTACTGATTCTTTGCATCTTTACAGGGAGTTTACAATATCATTCAGTTTAACCTATTCCATCTTTTATAATGGTTGCCATGTTAAGTTGATAATGCACACATGCAATATTCTTCTTGTTTTTACAATATTTTGTTCTCTGTTATTGCTCTATTTTTGATTTGAAAATTATGGAACTCGTCTCATAAATTTATTGGTTTTCACCTTCGCTTGTACAGGTATTGCAGCTTGATGATGTAATTGATCTTTGTGATCCCAAGAGGTAGCAATAATCGCCTCGGAGTGAAGAATTAACAAAGATTCTTGTTCTTGGCAGTGCAGGTAAGCTATTTATCATTTTAGAGACATTTTATTTTCCTGCTATAAGAAGCTTGAATTTGCATGATATAGAACTTTCTTCATAGAAATAGAGTGGCAGTTCTACCTATTGGTTTTAATGAAGTTGGCTTGTCTTCTCATTTTTCATGTTTATGTTGGCAGGTCATCCTATCGGACCTATCCTGATATAGCAAAGCCTGTTGTCCTAGATGCATAAATAGATTATCCCAGAGCTTGTAAATTAAAATGCTATGGTAATTCCTGGTTCTATCTTATAACTTGGATTTCTCAGCTTTCAAGTCAGCCCATCTAATAGTGCGCAGCAGAAAAATGCGCTGTTTTTCGATAGAAATTGCTGAAAGTTGTGAAATTACCACTCTATTGGCCTGTCTCCTCAATTCATTGCTGCATTAAAAATAATTTTGGTAAGATGGGCCTAGGTTATCAATCTGTGCTAAACATACTAACTGGTGATTAGGAATAACACAAATTTTTCTTGACATATAGTCTTGACACGTCTCCAGACGTTAAGTTGTGGTCATGGAAAGAAAGATAAAGTTAAACGTGTAATTGTCACACTAGGATGAGTTGGTTACGAGGATCTTCACATCTCACAACTATTCTGCTTATTTAGTAGAGCAGTAAATTTCCAAATTTCCATTGCAGTGCTTAGTGATTCTGCATTTGAATGTTTCTGAACTCTATGTCATCTCAACATGATTGTGTGGGATGCTTTTCTTATTTTTGTTCGTTTAACTTCGATAAGTTAACATGATTTTTGTCGATCAAAGAAACCCTCCTATGGTATAATTGAGGTTGCAATCTTTATCCACTTGATTTACTTGTTATTATCAATTAACTTACTTCTTTACCTTTGTTTCTGGTGAAGCTAATGTTGGTCCTGGAGGTCTTCAAGATAAAGTTTGCCCCTTGTCAAGTGGTAAAGGTGATTGGAGACCTATGGGGGTGAAGGGTGCTCTGGAAAAGAGGACTGGAGTTCAGACTTTCATCTCACAAGTAATCTTTCTTGACATTGTACATAGACTTAATCACTATTTATTATGTCAATTGGCATACCAATTAATGAGAATACATGTGTTAATTATCATGTAATTTTTTTTTCCTCGGATTCAAGGTTGTACGATCTGTTTGGGTACGTTAACGCCGTCCTTGCTAAGTTTTGTTGTGTTTGTGTTGAAAATTATTAGAATCCTCAAGTAGAGATACCTGTTGCTATAATGTGCTTCCGCATTAGGATTCATCTTTTATCTATCTCATGCACAGTTTTGTACTATCCTGTTCAACTGCACGTTTCAAAGCTGGTAACATGTATGGCTACATAGTAAGTCTTTTTGGGGTCATGTGTTTGCTGGAAGCCTCCATATTTGATTATAAATGACAGCTTTGCGATTAGTAGAATTATATCATAGCTGAGAGAGTTGTGATTTCCTTTTTTCTGTTTTTAACTACTTATGCAATGATTTCACTGACAAGCACTTGTCACAATTTCATGACCCTTGAGTAACAAAAAAATGATGTGCTGGTTCAAGCTTAATATGAGTGGTTAGTCATGCTAGTGTAGTTGATTAACATATTCTGCATGTATTTTTATACAGTGATTTGCCCACACATGCTCTTTCCTTAATTTGGTTTTGATATTGAAATTGATGGGATAGAGGAAACGACATGGAGACTGTTGATATATCTGATATTTTCAATTTTGGATTGAATGAGGAGGCCTAGACAGATTACTACAATCAACAGGCAAGTAATTTTTTTTTTTGCTTTGTAGCTTACATGAATTCACTAATCGTCGTATCACTATGTGGGGCTAATGTCGAGATATGGGCAGGGTCAACTACGTATAGAAGCATGCAGTCCAAAAGTTATGAAAGTGTGCGATCAGTGCAGGTAATGAAAAGTGGACGCGTTTATGTTTTTCATAATTTTTTGAAACATGGAGAAAATCTCTACCACTTGTCAAAATAGGTAGAGATCGATTACAAACACAAGTGTATTTTCTGTCTTGTTTCAGGACTATGATCCAGATCTGCCTCCTGAACTCGCTCTTGCAGCTGGTGGTCAATATACTGCTGAATACTTGAATCCTGGAAAGATAGAGGGTGGACAAGGTTATTTAACTGGCCAAGGAAGAAATGATGCACATGCACGGCCAATGATGGTAGCTCCTAAATGATTCATAACTATGTAAGTTAGTTCATCAGATGTACTGCTTTTATTTACTTACACAGATCTGCATTTCTAGAAACAAGGGGCTCACAGTTTTTGTCTTGTGTTTTTTAAATTGTTACGGACAAGTCTGAATCTTCACCAGATTCATCATAGTTATATTGATGATGAACTTTGTACCTCCTCGAATTTCAGTGAGAGGAAATATGTTGGCTGGTCTAGAAAGGAGCTCGAAACAACTATAGTTCTTTGCACTTTTCTGATTAGTTTATTAAGGTTTTTTTACTGTGTCTCAGGTGATTAAACCTTAAAATTTTGATTCTTTTGTTGACTGGTGGTATTGTAGGTGAAAGCTGCATATGAAGCTAAAACGGAGGAACCCGAATATGAAAGTCACGTCTGCTTAACAACAGAGCACATGTATACTTTAAACTTATCTTGTACCGCATGCCGGCATTAGATCTTTCGTTGCTAATTTTTTTTTTCTTTTCAAATATTCATTATTGATGTTATATTGATCGCTCGGACTGTTGTGTGTAGGCATGAAGAAGAGTAGAATGAATCTCAAGAGTAAGGAGCATATAATCTCGTTAAGCTTATTTCGAGGTATACTTATTCACTTTGACTAGTTTTCTACGGAAGGTTGTGTTCAGTGCAATCACTCTTACATGAAACCCTCTTACAATTCGAGTAATTGTAAGAGGGTTTCATGTAAGAGGAGTAAAGCATTATTATTTGTCTGCAGTAGTCATCATTCTCTCTTCTGATCTATAGTTCGGTGCAATGATAGTGATAGTTCTAGGTTTACTTGGCTGTTCTTTTATTATTATACTTCATATGCTGATTTTTAATGTTTTTTGTACAATCACTGTATTTGTTGTTCTTTTCCGAGTCCTTTTAAAATTTATGAATTTTATAACTGAAAACCACCACTTAAATCATTTTCCGGTCTGATATGTACTTCATCAAAGTGTCGGATCATATGACCATGAATTTAGGTTTGGTAATTTCTTTTTGAGCTTCTTAGTCGCAAGGAGGATTTTGAATCTCTCTGATTGTTAAATTTGTATAAGATTATAGGTTATTAAATAGTCTGGAACTTGAGGTATTGTAAATAGTTAGAGATGGATGATGATTTGGGTTTCATTTCTAGCCTACCCCAACTTGTTTGGGACAACAAGGCTTAGTTGTTGTTGTTGTTGTTGTAAAGTCTTAAGTTTTAAAGTCATTATTATTTTAATCTTGCATAATCCAGTTTTAATGCCTAATATTTGCTTTACCTTTATTATCTTTAGATTCAGCATACTGATTTTCCATGTGCGTTATTTACACTTAAGCTCATGCATACCAGTTTTTACACTTTAAGCTTGTGCATATGAATGTTTTCAAACCAGCGCAAGCTGAAGCACTCAACCATGCTTATGCACTCACCAGTAAGACCTAGTTATAAATACATCAAAACACTTACACACAAGTGATGCAGACACTTATTCATATGTAGTACATTTGCTTTGTACAAGTGCTTATTTTATAAGCTTGTGCTGGCATTTATACATATGTAAAAGTTTTTGCATGCGATTATTTTTGAAGCGACATGAGTTGATGCACTCACTTGTACGTATGTGCACCAATATGGTGCACAACAAGCATTACATATGTAGTTAAAGATCCATTGGCATATTTGTTCAAATGGTGGTTAGTTTTATAAGCTTGTGCCAACATTTTTACATATGTGCACAAGCTTTTTGCGTGCGACTATTTTTTTACCTGCATAAGTTGAAGCGTCCACTTGTATATATGCGCACCAATTAGTGCAGAAGAAGCATTACATATTTAGTTAAAGATCCATTAACGCATTTGCACAGTGTGGTGCATAGAGTTATTTTCACTTTAGCTTATTTAGACACATATGTGTGTTCAGCTGTCTTGAACTTGCATGTTGTACACTTGATCTTCCTTCACAATGTGGTGCACATGGGTATTAGCACTTGCATAATCCTTTGCAAGCACTCACACACATGTACACTAGCTGGTGCGCCTATCTGTTTTAAACTTGCATAATCTTAGGCACTCATTTATACATATGTTGCACAAACTGATGCACATCAAGTATTACTCTTCTAGTAGTACATTACCACACTCGCACAATGTAGTGCACACTGTTAATTTGAACCTGCATAATCTTTTGCAAGCACCAGATGGATGTGTACCAATTTTTGCACTCGGTTGTTTTGAGTCTGCATATTAATTCTATGAATTTGCTTGTACATATGTTGTTCAAAGATTTTTTTTACACGTGTGCACTCACTACAGGGTGAAGCAAATCATACCTGACAACGCCTTGACCGTCTTTAGCAAAAAAATCAATAATCATTTCAACCTTCGCCATTCAGACATTGGGTCCTCACTGATGCTTTGTACTTGGAGATCAAAGGCCATTCCCTGGAGCTGACCGCCTATTGAGCATTTCCTCTATTCCCTGGAGCTAACCACCTATCTGATGTTTAAGATATATCAGCTTTCACTTTGTAAATATCAGGTGAGGTGCTTTATGTTGTGCAAATTAATCTAAGATGCATTTTTTGTGAATGAAGCTATTCTCACTGGCGAGTTTAAGCCCCAGTTGAAGGTGGCTCTTTTTGTCTTTCTATTAATCTATTTCTGGGTTGTGTTGGTACCTGAAGGGAGAGTTCATATTAGGAATTCCTGAACTCTAGTTATACAAACAAATAAAGAGCATATTATCATTCCTATTTAACGCTAACCTTTGATTCATGAAAATGAAATAAACTGCTAGTTTTTAGAATGTTTTTTCTTTGCACTTTGATCCCCTTCGAGGCTTGCTTGTAGATGGATTGTCTAAATTCCTTCATCTGTGTTATAAATATTATTTTCAGAGTCATATTGGAGGCGCTATGTGCCTATGCCAAGATCCAAGGTTGTTACATTTTTTTAAATAATGTTTTACTACCTGTTCATACTAAATTTTTGTTTGTTACATCACTTTAAAATACTTTTTGCTGACTTATATTTCGTAGGTATTATTGCATGTTTTAAGTTACTAAAGATGGACTTGGTAGGAACGGCCTTGTTCACAGCATCTATGGTTCGTGGCTTTCAGTTCAGGAGCTTTTAAGGTTGGTTGTTCTCAGTTTCTTTCTTCTGCACGTCCCTGTTTGCTAATTTCTAGTAGTGTATGAATACTTTAATGTGTAGGTAAATTACAAATTATTGCTGCTCTCCTTTTTCTAATTTGTATCTTATACGATCACCAATTAAAGCTACGTAGACCTTGATGATTTTTTATTAAAACGATGATACTTGATTTTCATTTCTCCAGGGATTCTGTTGTTCATGATGTCTAGACATAGAGAGTTGGCAGACATTGTTCTCAGATTCTTGGATCTTAAGGATAAACTTGTACGTCTCAGCAAGAATTACGTACAGGTATATATACTATCTTTACTCTATATTTTTAGTCGAATCGCTATGCTATGGTTGATTTTAAGTCAGCCTCATCTTTACACATCACAGAGTAATTGTAATTTCTTGCTCAAATTTGTATGGATCATACTCTTTAAATTCTGCAAATACCAGTTGACTGCGCCAGTGGGTTCGTCGCTCTGGGAGAGATGGCTGGTGCTCTGGAAGGTGAACTTGTCCACTATTTGCCGGCTATAATGAATCACTTGCGAGAGAAGTATGTGTCTGATCGTTATTTATTTTGATATTACAGAATCCCAATCCACTGCTTATGGTTAATGGAGTCTTTGAATGTGCATTCAATGATTTTTAGATTGCCCCCTCTCGTAGAGGTAGACCCTCCCGCGAAGCTTTGGCCTACTATGGAACCTCACGTTCGAAGTCTCTTGGATGCCATGTTTTCTATTGGTCTTTCCTATACCCTTGTCAGGTACACTGATATG
This sequence comes from Papaver nudicaule, assembly GCA_023529015.1. Taxonomy (NCBI): domain Eukaryota; kingdom Viridiplantae; phylum Streptophyta; class Magnoliopsida; order Ranunculales; family Papaveraceae; genus Papaver; species Papaver nudicaule. Next base: position 7,447 of record JAJJMA010339587.1, read on the forward strand.
CGACTCATGCCAAATTATTGTTCTGACGACTTGGTTTTTAGTGCTTATTAGTACAAATAAATGAATTCACTTTCTACATTTCCTTTGAACATCCAGTATTCCTTTGCTGTTGCCTACCATCCAAGAGTGTTTGCTTGATTCCATCTCAGTAGCTCTTTCAAGAACTCTTTATTCTCATTCAAGGACAGGTCTTGTAGTTACTCGTGGAAACGTGATTAATAACCCTAACCAAGCATCAGAGTTTAGTTGTTCTGCTCTCATGCTTGCTCATTTCAATTTTAAGGTGGGTTCAGTCATTTATTTATGCTACTTTTTTTTTGGTCTCATTTATTTATTTATGCTACTTCTTTGTGCGTGGCCGCTATGGCCTTCTTGGGTTTGCTACATAATCTGTTACTTTATTCTCAATGAAAGGTTCATTTAACAACTATGTGTTTCTCTTGATTTCGTTGTCCTCTCATTGTGAAGTTACTTTGTGATGTGGGGTCATGAACTTCTTGAGTTTGCTAGAACATCTGTTGTTGTACATCTAGAAGATGAGGATGGAGCTATCAAGAGAGATGCTGCTTTATGTTGTTGCACATTAGTTGCTAACTTCTTTTCTGGAGTAGTATGTGCACCGCTTAGTTCAAGTAGGTTCAGTCTAACTGAAGGAAGGTGCCGCCTCCTTGTTGAGGTCTGTTTCACTACTACTCATTTCTCGTGCCTGTTTAATCGTTATTCATGATCTGCTGCCTCTTGTAGCTAATGCAGCTTATTTGTTTTCTCTTTCTTATCATTTCAATTACACATGCTTCCATTTAGATGCTTACGAAGTTGTGGTTCTGGTATTCTCTATATCTAATGCTCATATATAGATAGGCGGAAGTCTGATTTTTTTGCTGAACCCAACTCGTACTTGTTATACTTCTGCAGGATTGGAGAACCTCATTTGTCTGTAGAATTGCTCTCACTCTTCTACCTTGCTCCCATTGCAATCTTTCTGTCATGCACATACTGTCCTATTATTATGTGCTTATTGCTAATAATTTTATCTTCTAATAGTTCTATAATTTTCAAGTTTCTGCTTTATGATTTACTAGGCCAGCTAGATCGTGCACCTGCTTCTGTGGATTCAATACGTATTACTTATTCCAATTTGTACTTTCGGCTCGGTCATATGAGATAACATATTTATATGTAGTAGAAAGGATATACACCCATTTCCAGCTTGCTTATTAAGCTGGTTCTGCTTGTAGTTTGCTGAGTACAACTTAACTGTATGAAATGTAGTTTGTGTCAGTGTAATATGGTACCCTTAAGGAAAACTTCATAATAGTGGTTGCATGGGGTACACATGCTATGTATGCTGCTTAATTATCTTTCTTTTTTGTAGGTTGTGGGAAAGCGTCTGATTGCAGCTATGGCTGATGCTGATGTCAATGTTCAGCTATCAGTCTTATCTTCTCTACATGGAATTGGAGGGTTTATCAGATTTTTGGCACATGCTGATAGTTTAAGTGCAGTTTTTGTTGCTTTAAATGACGAGGTAAGTTCAAGGTATATTATACATTGATGAGACGAAATTTGCATTTCGTATGATGTTGTTCTAGTTTGGGGTTTGGTTTTCATGTTCACCTTTTCTAGCATGTTGAGTATCTTAATTTTTTTTCCTAGTTTAATTCACCATTTATTTACTATTGATAAACTCATTATTTCTCGATTTATCTTCTCCTGTTTTTCATCTGTTAAGTAGTTTTTTTTTCTTGTTGTTTACTGTCACAGGGTTTTGTTGTTTGAGAGTATGCAATCTCATTGGCTGGGAGGTTAACGGGAAAGAAGAAAAATCTAGCACCTTGTCGCCATCTCATACAACTCAGTCAACTCTTGACATATCTAGAGCCAAGGTCAAATGCTTATTTGTTATCTGGCAACATTTTTGACATCCATTTCTTTACATACTCTTGATGTGCTCTGATTGGGCTCTCTGTGTTTGATCAACTGTTGGAAAGTCAATGGAATCCATAGATGTCTCGATGTCATTTTTTTCTTTTATGGTCTACATATTCATGAGCTACAAGCCTAAAACCTTTTTGCCATGCTAGATATTTGTTTAGTTGTTTGATTTCAAAATTGCGATGAATTGAGAAAGAAAGTAATGATAATTTTTTATCAACACATTTGCACCATGCAGTGCACACAGTCAACATTACGCAAGCACTTGTGTACATGTCCAGCAGTTGGTGCATATGGTACAATGTTGTGCACTCTCTTATGCACATCATACATAAGAAAACATAACATAACATGAGATGAAATTTGCGTTTTGTATGATGTTGTTCAGTTTGGCGGTTTAGTTTTCGTGTTCACCTTTTCTAGCATGCTGAGTAGCTTAATTTTTTTTCTTCTAGTCTAATCCACCATTTATTTGCTATTGCTAAACTCATTCTTTCTCGATTTTTCATCAAAAAAATTCTTTTTTATCTTTCTATTTTTTATCTGTTATTTGATAGGTTTTTTAAACTGTTACAGGGTTATGTTGTTGGAGAGTATGCAATCTCATTGGTTGGGAGGTTATCAGGAAATAAAATTAAAATCCAGCACACGTTCTTCCAGCACCCCGTCGCCATCTCATACAACTCTTGAACAAAGGTGGTCAAATGGCTATTTGTTATCTTGCAGCATTTTTGACATCCATGTGTGCACTAACTAGTGCAGATGAAGCATGAACACACTTGCACACTGTGGTGCACGAAATTGTATAATATTAAGCACTCAAATCCATGTATACTAGTTTGTGCACTTTGTAGTTTTAGCTTGCATAATTTTATGCACTCATTTGTAAATGTGTAAAGAAAATAAATTTACGGACGTGTACCAATTGATTGCACGTCAAGCATGTTACAGGTCTAGATAAAAATACATTAACACACTGCATGATGTGGTGCACGTGGGTTTTGTTGAACTTGTATAATCTTATGCATTCACTTGTACATATGAAACTGGCGAGCCCTTTAATGCATTTGTGTTGCCCTAGAGGATAGGGATAATGTGAAAATCAAAACTTTTAAAAATAAAAATTGAATCGTCATATGGATATTAGTTCTATAGCTTTGCAAAGAGTTCCCAAAACATGTAAAGTCCACTGGTGATTCGATAGATGGATTATTTAGAAGTAATTTTTAAATAATTAAAACCGTTGATGTCACTAGTGTAAATTACACTATCTACACCTGCATAAGCGACATTTTTGTCGAAGGGGTATTTGTTATGTAATTCTTGCAAGGACCTTTTCAAAAACATATTTGAGATTCAACCAATGATTGGAAATATATTACTTGAAATTAGTTTCAACGTTATTTAAATTGTGGACATTATCATACCAGGATTTGAATGTTTCAATATGGAGGAATGGGTGATATATACTTTTGACACTATAATCTATGTGCGTTAACAAAGTTGCACAATGTTCAGCACACGGTTACATAGTATCAGTTTATGCACGCAGTTATATACATCTACACCAGATATTTTTAAGAACCAGATAATCTTATGCACCTATTAATGTGCATCAAGCAGTGCACACCAAGCATTGCAAATATTGGCTAATTTAGGGACCCCCCTTATTTGTTGAGAGACCCCAAAACAATATTACTATCCTAGGATGGGTTATAAGGGGTGTCAAAATGCTATGTAAAGTCTAAAATGTCCCTGAATCATTAACAAAAACCAATTACTAAACCAAAAGAAACCGATTTCAGACGAAATCCAGACGAATCCAGACAAAATCCAGCCGAATCCAGCCGAAATCCAGACGAATCCAGACGAAAATAGGTTAAATCCAGACGAAAATGAGCTCAATCCAGACGAAATTTAGTTTGTTAAGTTGTCACAACCAATCTAGCCGAATTTAGTGTTAAAAAAAAAACTAACAGAAAAAAAACCCAGACGAAAATCGGTTAAATCAACCCAGCCGATATTAGTGTTAAATCATAGAAAGCCAGACAATTGTTATCGGCTGGGATAAGTTGTGAAGTTCCAGACGATTTCCCCAAACTCGAAAATTGTCGTCTGGATTATGAACAAATCCAAACCGAAAATGAGGTTTCGGCTAGCTTCTGGGTAATAAACGAGCCGAGAACACACAAAATTCACATTTTTTACGTGATTTTAAAGATTTGTGTTGAGTAGAGGAATCTCCTACCTCCATTTGGGTGTTTGATTCACTCATTTTGATTCATATTAGCACTAATTATATAGGGATAGTTTGGTCATTATGAAAATATATTGGATAAGGGGTTTTGGGAAAAACTTTTGGACACCCCTATTTTGTCTCATTAGGGGGTCCCCCTAACAGAATGGGGGTCCCTAAATTAGCCAATTTGCAAATATACACAACAAAACTATTAACACACCTGGTTATTCTAAATCTGAATAGTTTTTTTCACTCACTTATGTAAGTGTTACTTCAAAGATTTTTTATCCTTATGTGCACCCAAGCTTTATTGACTAGTTAAAAATATATTAATATAATTACTCTGAGGTAATTTGAAGCTGAATAATCTTATGCACTCATTTTTGGTGCACTTAAAGAAGATGATATGCACTTAAAGAAGATGATACCGTCAAAACTAAAATTTAAAAATGAAAATTTTACAGTCATATGTGTACTTGTTCTTTAGATCTTGCAAAAAGCTTTCTGAATTTAAAGTTCACAATATCTTGACCAGTAATTCAAAAGATTGAATTGTTTAAAGATGCTTATTTGCATTACCTCCCCTAGAGATTGGAAATTAGAGAAACCTCCTGCCGTCCGGTTATCTCCATAGGTGGCAGTTTGGTGACTAAGCATCAACGTACACGTGGAAAAAAAACATATGTACCTTAAATACCCTCATCTTCTTCGATCTATCAAACTAATTTCAACAAAAACCCAACTCCACCGATTCTTAACCGGCAATGTATCAACAAAACCCTCAGACCCAGTTCCACCATTTCTTAACCAACAAAAGCTGGTACTTGTTCCTTTTCCTCAATTTCTTTTGTTTTTTTCCATGAACACCGACACCACCAAACACGCCATCAGCGATTTAGCATCTTCACTACCTCTGATTATTTTCTGAAAATAAAATCTATAATTGATTTGAGTGATGTTCTATTTTGATTACTAGTCGGATGTTAGCTCAATTGTTTGGCATTCTTGGTAACCGAAAGGGGTAGGTCTATGGGAAAGTTTCATATTTGATTTCACACAGAAGAAGAAGAAGAAGAAGAAGAGAGAAATTAAGAGTAGAAATGTATGCACCCACATGATTTTGACCTTGAATCATTGGTTGTACTTGATTTAGGCATAATTGTTTAAGGGGAACCTTAATTACAGAGATTGAATTGTCTTTGCAGTATGATTTGGATATTAAATCTCTGGTTTTGGTTCTCCTGAAATTATTGAATCACCGCTACATAATAAAGACAATATGTTATTCCTATTTAGGGCGAACTATATACTGCTCTTTGCTATAAGTTAGTAAGAGGGATCTCAAACACAAACCAACTATACGTAGTAACTAATTGAATTAAAGTTTCTTCGCTATTAAATATGAATATCTAGGGCAAAACACCCATAGTTGATTATTGCCTCCTGCCATGATTGTAATCGACTCGTTTGAAGCTTGTGAGAGATGGGTTTGGGACCTTGGGTCGAATTCTAACGTGGGATGATAACCAAGGCAATTTTCCCCCTCCTGGTTACGCACCAGCAGTATGAAACCACCATTAATGGTGAAAATAATGGGTAATCTGTTGTGCTTGTGGATTTGCACCGTCTATTCATCTAACTTACGTAGAGCCGTTGGATTAAATCAAATTTGATACACATGCTATTCACACGTTTCTTTGAGTGAGGGCAATTCAGTCAATTTAGAAATACTTTGCCACGCGTACATGTTTTATGTGGCACATAACTACCACCTAATTAGATACCTTAACTATAGAAGGTTTCCCAAATTTATAATCTCTAGGGGAGGTAGTGCAAATTATCTATCTTTGAAGGGGAGGTTACGCAAAATACCCCTATGATAAAATTTGTTTTAAGCAATATTCAAGTTATTTAAAGTCGCCGATGTCATTACATGTTAATTGAACAGTTTTTTGAATAATTGAAGCTAGATCCACGCCCAAAAACAATTTTTAATAAAAATCTGAAGACCACCTTCCGAGGAAAAGGTAGAAACACACATGATCACCAAAATCAAGTAGTAGTCTATGCAAGTAGTATTACAACATCCATGTGAATACTAATTGTTGTGGAAGCATGCCAAGTATAGAATTCCAACTATGAACTATCAGTCAACTCGTATCTCTTCAGAGTACTTGTTAAGTTCCACGACAGCGGAAGCATGCCAAGTATAGAATTCCAACTATGAACTATCAGTCAACTCGTATCTCTTCAGAGCACTTGTTAAGTTCCACGACAGCTTGGTGACAAGATAGTAATTGCGAAGCTAACATGATGTAAAAAACTAGAAACGGGCAAGTGATCAATAAAAGATAACACTAAACATTTCCAAATGTAAAAAGAATAATATATCATGTCAAAGAGTATTTGAGCAGATGATATCATATGAATTTCAGTGCCACCATCAAGTGAACATATACCGAAGTGCATTTTAGATTACATTCGGGTTGTTGGTATGCGTAGCAACAATCTTCCCGCCCTGTGTCAGCTCCCTAATCAAGTTGGCCTGAAAAATGAGTCACAACCAAAGCAGATAAGCATCTGGAGTGGGAATGTCAGCTGCATATGAAACAGAGGTCAATGTGACCTTTATAAAATGAGTGCATAGGATCGATATCTATCCCTATTAAGTGGTTGCCAACACCTGATGTCTTCTTTGACAAGTAATATTTCACATGGTAATTTTCCGACAATTATACTAGTCTGACTTACACATTTCACAAACATCATGAGAGCATTGCCGAACTCCTCTAGGTCCACGAGTAACTCAAAATTTTAGCTAACTCAGCATATGCTATTCAACTAAGATGCAATAAAAATGAGATCATTGAAATAATTCATTAGTGAATTTTTTTTGTCCAGTTTTACGCAGTAACCCATTCCTCTTCCAGCTTATCATCAACATTCTCTGCAGAAAAAGATAAACCATATTTTGAAGTTGAGCCCGTGCAAATCTATTTCGATGATTACACTAGCTGACCGCTGCCACGGTGGGGAGCCGAGAAAAAGGGCCAGTTGATATCTCACCTATCAGCTCAAGTACATGGTTTTGGTTACAAACCATTCCCACACCTTCACTTTGGATGAATATGCATCCTTGGGATGAGGAGCAGTCACTGGAGCTATCAATGTACTCATATTAATTTTCGATTAAACGAACTGGGTAAGAAAACCTTTAACCATTAAGTAATGAAGTTGGCTACCTTATCCCTGCTGCCACAAGCCTGCAAACAATACTTAGAGTTAAGCATTTATATCCACTAGATTTCCAATGAATAGAAAGTGCCAACCATATATAATGTGGTGAATGAGAGTAAACAATACGTTGAAATGCACAAAGGGTTCTTCAACGCGTATTAATAGAGATTGCCAATTTTTCTCTCTTCAAGTCCACATTTTTACAAAATATTCCTACCAAATTACAAAATAAGAGTTGTAAGCAATCGAGGCCTTAAGGTGAAATTCTTAACTAATCTGAACTCATTTATCTGTCTCTCTTCAAGTCCACATTTTTCGCCTAGAAAAACCTTAAGTGATGCAAAATTTTAAGACGAAGTTATACATATTAAAATTTCAACAGTCGGTGTTTGAATAGGAGCAGACCAAGATGACAATAAACTATCAAGTACTTGTTACATCTAAATTTATGATTTTTCGACAGTGATCAAATGTTATATGTAATTTCGACAATGGACAAACTCTTATAACCTACAAGTCTAAGTTTCAGTTCATCGAAGTGAAAAGGATAGAATAGAGGCAAAGATAAGCTAAGGAGGCAACTTGGCAAAAATGAGTTTAGAGGCTGGCCATATGAAAGTTTACCTCCATGATCTAAAGGGCTTTAGATTGTGCTTCCTCGCCCAACAGAGAGCGGTAACATAACTCTGCACAGAACGACCCTGCTAGTACATCATGAATAGACCAGGATAAGTTGTTAAAAGAATAAGGTGAGACTAGCAAGATTCAACTTTTGCTTACATGGAGTCGTAAAAGCTAAAAAATGGCAAAATTGAACTGATCAAAAAGATAAAAACAGAAGTGTAGGGGTTAACCTTGGATTTCCAACGCAGCTAAGATTGTCCTCAACGCGTTTCATCAAAAGCTTTTGATATGCGGAAGATTCACATCTTACAAGACTTTCGATCTTCTCAAGTAATTCATGTTCAACCTAGTAAAAATTGAGAATGAAAAACATCATATGGGGAAGTTCTTTATATCTTCATAAGTTGTGAGACACAGCAAAAAAGCATAGGCATTAGACAGTAGTGAGACACAGCAAAAAAGCATAGGCATTAGACAGTAGTAACTAAAAACATGATATACAAAATCTCAATGCTTTCCCAACATTTCCCAATAAGACTCTCAATTCGGAAAAATATTGGCAGGAATCAAGGACAACCCTGACCATGCTACGCGGTGAACACTTCCATATACGATATATACTAAAAACAGCTAATAACCTATGGACCTATGGTAGATAAAGTCGAACCCTTGGCCCTGGTCAAAAGTATCACACACTGTTCTACAACTTGTACTACTTCAAAAAACAAAAAACGAAGACAAGAAAAGGTATCCCGAAATTGACAATACAAATATTATTAGTGGGAGTGACACTTGAGTTAATGGCTTCAAACTTCAGTGAAAGGAACTGTAAATTCAACTACTTTTGTAAACTTATTCAGGTTCACTTGAACAATTGATAAAACATAGGGAACGCAAAATAAGTGATGCTACATACAGCAACTTGACGCTGTAGTGACTGATGCAATCAACCATAATCTGATGTAAAATTAAGAAACCCATTCACTTCATCGTCATTCTTGACTTATCAAATCTTAAGAAACAGTAGTAACATTAAACAGTAGCACCCATCCCCGTCGGTCTTAATGGTTCTGCAACCTGGAAAACAGAAAATAAACATCCCACAATCAATCATACGGTAGTCGAGGCCTTGCACTAAAGCAAAACGATTTTATCAAAACAAAGAATTTGATCAAATCAAAGCCAACCACGTTCACATTATGCATAGCTTAATCCACCAAAATCACAAATCTACTAAAATTGAACACACGAAATAATTAAAACTAAACAGTGATATTCTCTCAGGCATTTACACAAACATAACTCAGTCAATAACACCATAACTCAGTCTTCCTAACCTAATGAATACCTAAATGCATCAAACTTACATGAATCCCCAAGTTTGTCAAAAAAACAAACCACCACCAGAGAATGAGAAAAACTCCTTGATGTCTTGTTCCGTTGCTCGCAACGAAATATTGCTAACTTCTACTGTTTTCGTCTGCACACAACAACATAAATCAATCAATTATTCATCCAAATTTCCCTATAAACCCAATCTTGAAATTATTCATTTTTCCTCTAACGATGCCCAAATCATTGATTCTCTAGATGAATAACCCAAATTAAACAAAACCCATGAAAATACCAATCAATTACAATTATGATTTGACTAAAAATAAAAA
>JAJJMA010339627.1:0-10802 GCA_023529015.1 Papaver nudicaule
TCTATATCCCAATTCCGAAATCTAAACTCTAGTAGGCTAAATCAAGAATTGAGTTTTGACACCTAAAACTGACAACTAGCTTGACATACCAACGCTAGTGGGTTTGACCAGACAATGTCCTAACAAGCTCACAAATACAAATGAATTAATGTGGAACAAAAACTTAGAGACCTAAAGTTTGGATATTTTAGGAATACGCTGTAGGTAACACAACAATGGTTTTTTAAAGATCATTAAGAAGAGAACTACTGCGAGAAGGACCTTTATTGCATGCAGGTATGAGATGCATCTAAGAGTGGTAGATGAGGCTAATAGACCGGTATCATGAAAATGGACGATTTTGTCAAGGACGAGAACAACAGTTTGCATTAAGTAAACTATTCAAAATTATGGTTTGGTGCAGAGTTTGTCTCCCATTAGAATTGCCCTCTAGAACAACATAACAAATACTGGAAATAAGCGATTCCAAAGCTGATTGTCAGGCAAAGAACGAAAATATGTAAAGTCATCATGACCGTCCTCCATGCACAAACAATCGCAATGTCCTCCTCTTCAGTGAACTTGGCAGCCATGCTTTTCACCTACAGCTAGCAGAATATCAACTCAAAAAGCGTAAACATACACAATACTTGACAGAGATATATGTAAGAAATTATAACGTTATTACTCAAGTGCCATCAATTAACAAAGAGAACAACCAACAAACAAGATCACAAGATCCAATTTAAAATCAAACAAGTTGGTTATCATCATCAGTCAGAAATTGAATGAGTTAAATGTACATCGATGGGCACAGGATACTCAACTAGGTTAGCTAGATGACATCGTTAACAACACATGAGAAAATCCGACTATATATCTAGGCGAAAAGTCTTATATGATTATATCTTTTGCAACGGAACCATAAGAACTGAATAAAGCAATCTTACAACAACGGGTAAACTAAGAATTCTTAACAAATCTTTACCATGGATCGAAAACACTAAAAAAATGAGCAGTTCTAGAGACAAGGCCTCAAATGAAATACCTTAGCTGTGCAGTAAAACTCGACAGTGAATTACGATTGGAATTGAGTAACAAGAAAACTTGATTTGATATTTAGTCATGTTAGCATAGGTTAGGTATTAAAGAGTATCGTGGGTCGATGCAACTATACAATATTAAATCAAATCCAATATTTCTTCAAAATGTTTGAAGAGATATACTAACTCACAAACCTGGAAGACAATAAGAATAGCCTTTGAAAACTTTTGAGTTTCTTGAAAACTATTTCACTGGTTTCTCAATGTTCCTGATTCGGTTCTTGAAAAAACGAAGTACCAAAATCATGTCAGGGCTCATTTGGCAAACAAGGAGTGCCGCACGAAGTAGCCTCCAGATCCTACGAACATTGTTCAACCCACGGAAACAGAATAATCAACATGGAGCAAAGGTTTTGAACCTGGAACGCAGAAAACTGCAGTTTAGATGTTTCATAAGTCAGTCATGGATAATACAGCAATCGTTTTTTTTTAAGATCTTTAAAGATAGAACTAGTTGTAATCATGACTAATCTTAGTGAGCTAACTGGAATAGTTCCGATGCACTAAGACATTCAAACCCACATATTGTCGGTAAAAGAGGAAGGCCGTATAAAACAAACCATGTGGCAATACAAGCCCGATCCAGGAATACTTAATGTTCTCTTGATGTTTGCCAGCTTGGGGATTCATAATGTTTTCCTCTTACACGAGTCTTAATTGACAAAAAATATAAGTTTGCTTGCTCTAAAAGATAGGATCTTGAATCTATTTATAAATACTTGCCCAGTTACACTATTCCTAGCATCGACACAAGAATCAATATACAAAACTAAAACAGGTATCGTTCTATTTATTTTATTTTGATTTCGTCTATTGTTATGTGCCAGTGGAGGTAGATAACTCTAATCAGTTTCTTTTGTTGTGCTTTAACAGAGGACATCATACTCACAAAAAAACTAGAGGATGGCTGAGCAGCTAAGCATAATCCGGGAATCACTACTCATACAAACCATTTAAACTACCAGCTAAGCATGATCCGGTCGTACCTTATTTCGAGGAAGTACGTGATACTACAAAGGAGAAAGAGGATACCACGGTATGCCCTCCGCCTTCAATAGAGAAAAGGAAAGGATGTCTCTACAGCACGGAGATGAATTGAGAGCTTCACTCTTCAATGAAGAACCAAAAAATATGAGATCCATAATTGTTGTATATGCCTTGAATATCAGGCCTAGTATTCTGTCTTGGGCCTACACAACCCGAATAGCCCAGTCCAGTCCCTAAGTGTTCTCACGACCTAAACATACAGGAGACTATATCTCTTTGCTTTTCTCCTGTAAGGGTTTTATGCTTCTTGTAAGAGAGTGAATGTGAGGCAGAGAAAGAGGGCGCTGTTCTTGAGAGGGGGTTTGGGGGATTACCTTTGTAACTTGTTTCATCATAGTAATCATATCGTCGTCTTCGGAGAGTGGATGTAGATCAAGGCAACTTGATTGAACCACTATATATCTTGGTGTTGTATGTGTGCTTGATTGATTGGTCTCATTCTATTTCAAATTGGTGCTTGATTCTTGCTGCAGGTGCATTTGGGTATAACAAATTGGTATCAGAGCTTCGGGTGGGAGCGATTTCAAATGGCGGCTAGGTATGATATTGAGAAATTTGATGGAAGGAATGATTTATGGAGGCTAAAGATGAGGGCTGTTTTAGTTCAACAAGGTTTGGTTAAATGCTTGAAAGGAAAGGCAGCTCTTACAACAACCAAGGAGGATGCGGACAAGGATGACCTTATGGAGAAAGCTAATGGACTAATTCTATTGTGCTTGAGCAATGAGGTCTTGCGGGAAGTTGCGAATCAAACGACGCCGGATGGGCTATGGGACAAGTTGGAAAAGAGGTATATGACTAAATCCATTACTAATCGTTTATATCTTAAGAAGAAATTGCATACTCTTAAGATGCATGAAGGGGGAAACATGAATGAGCACATTGATGAGTTTAATCGAATTATATTAGACTTGTTAAATATTGATGTGGAAATTGATGATGAAGACCAAGCATTGGGTTTTCTATGTTCCTTGCCACCATCTTATGATAATTTTGTTGATACCGTGATGTATGGAGTGAGTACAATCACCATGGAAGACGTCAAATCGGCTTTGAACTCTAAGGAGTTGAAGAAGAATGGTATTGATGGTAAAGATAGTTCGGGAGATGGGTTGTTTGCAAGAGGAAGAACGAATCAAGCCGGTGGCTCTAGTGGAGGTAGATCTAAGTCAAGGTTTAAATCTAACAAGGGCGAATTTCGATGCTATCATTGTAAGGAAAAGGGACATTTCAAGAAGGATTGTCCGCAAAAGAAGAATCTTGAGAAGAACACAAGTCAAGCTAGTGCAAATAATGTTGAAGAAGGTGATGATGGAACGGTTCTTACGGTTTACACCAACAACTCGGATGATGGGTGGATTCTTGATTCGGGATGTACTTTCCACATGTGTCCGCATAAAGAATGGTTTACTTCTTATCAAGTTAGAGAAGGAGGTAAGGTTCTTATGGGAAACAATGTCACTTGTAAAGTGATGGGTGTAGGTACAATTCAAATGAAGATGTATGATGGTGTTGTGAGGATTTTAACGAAAGTTAGGCATGTTCCAGATTTGAGAAGAAACTTGATTTCTTTGGGTACACTTGATTCAAATGGTTGCAAGTTTCAAGCTGAAGGTGGAGTTCTTCGAGTATCAAGAGGAAATCTTACAGTCATGAGAGGCATTCGAGTTAATGGTTTTTATACACTGCAGGGTACTACGGTAACTGGTGATGCAGCTGTATGTTCTTCATCAATGTCAGAGGATGATACTACCATTTTGTGGCATATGCGGTTAGGGCATATGAGTGAGAGGGGGTTAGCTATTTTGAGCAAGCAGGGGTTGCTTTGCGGTCATAAAACTGGCAAACTTGATTTCTGTGAACATTGCATCTTCAGGAAACAGTGTAGGGTCAAGTTCAGCACGGCTATTCACAACACCAAAGGTATTTTGGATTATGTTCATTCTGATCTTTGGGGTCCTTCTCGGGTTGGTTCACATGGTGGTGGTAGATATATGCTGACAATCATATATGATTTCTCAAGAAAGGTATGGGCATTCATACTTAAACACAAAGATGAAACTTTTGTCAAGTTCAAGCAGTGGAAGACTATGGTTGAGAAGCAAACCGATAGCCAAGTCAAGTGCTTGAGGACAGACAATGGTTTGGAGTTTGTGGGAGGTGAGTTCAATAATTTCTGCAATGAAGAAGGGATTGTGAGACATCGTACAGTCAGGAAAACACCACAGCAAAATGGTGTTGCAGAGAGGATGAACAGAACCATAATGGAGAAGGCACGGTGCATGCTCTCCAATGCAGGGTTACCAAGGAAGTTTTGGGCTGAAGCTGCTAACACGGCATGTCATTTGATAAACAAATCACCGAATATTGCTATCGAATGTAAGACTCCAAATGAAGTTTGGACAGGTACGCATTCTAACTATGAAGATTTGAAGGTTTTTGGATGTCCAGCCTATGCTCATGTGAATGAGGGGAAGCTAGAACCAATAGCAAAGAAGTGTATATTTCTTGGGTACGCGAAAGGTGTGAAAGGCTACAGGTTATAGTGTCCGGAAGAAAAATCAAATAAGTTTCATATTAGTAGAGATGTGGCATTTGATAAGCAATCGATGTTGAAGCCGGAGAATGAAGAATTCAAGGGCAAGGAAGATGACAGTGTTGGTGAGAAGGTGGAGCCAGGTAACCAGCTGGAACTTGAGATACAAGTTCAAGGAAATAATGAGATTGTTGTTTCGGATGATGAGGATGATCAGGAAAGTGTGCAACAACCTGCGCAGGAAGACGAAGCACAAGATCATCAGTACAGTCTTGCTAGAGATAGAGTGAGGAGGCCGGTCAAGCCACCTCAGAGATATGGCCATGCTGATTTGGTTGCTTATGCACTCACAATGGGTGAGAACATAGATGGTAGTGAGCCGTGCACTTACCATGAAGCAATAACAGATGAAGAATCAGCGCAGTGGGTTGCAGCTATGTCTGAAGAGATTGAATCTCTGATTAAGAACCAGACTTGGGAGTTAGTTCGGAAACCCAAGGGTCAGAAGATTGTTGGTAGCAAATGGGTCTTCAAGAAGAAGGAAGGAACTTCAAATGGTAAGGAAACAAGGTTCAAGGCAAGGGTTGTAGCAAAGGGGTTTTCACAGCGAGAGGGTATAGACTTCAATGAGGTATTTTCTCTTGTTGTTAAACATAGTTCTATTAGAACATTGATTGCTATTGTTGCTTTGATGGATCTAGAGTTGGAACAACTAGATGTCAAAACTGCTTTCTTACATGGTGATTTGGAAGAGCGCATTTATATGCAACAACCAGAGGGATTTGAAGCTCCGGGTGAAGAAGATCATTTTTGTTTGTTGAATAGATCATTGTATGGTCTAAAGCAATCTCCTAGGCAGTGGTATAAGCGTTTTGATACGTTTATGTTGTCAAATGGCTATCCAAGGAGTACGTATGATAGTTGTGTATATCACAGGAAGCTCCAAGATGGGTCGTTTGTGTATTTGCTCTTGTATGTTGATGATATGTTGATAGCTTGCAAATACATGTCAGAGATACAGAAGTTGAAGGCGCAGTTGAGTAGTGAGTTTGAGATGAAAGATTTGGGTGCAGCCAAGAAGATATTGGGCATGGAGATTCATAGAAGCCGGTCTGAAGGCAAGTTGTACTTGTGTCAGAAAACATACATCGAGAAGGTGTTGGAGCGCTTCGGTGAAGGATGCAAAACCAGTAAGTACTCCTATGGCATCTCATTTTAAACTCTCTGGGAAGCTTTCACCTCAAACTGAAGATGAGGCAGATTATATGTCTCAGGTTCCTTATGCAAGTGCAGTTGGTAGCATCATGTATGTTATGGTTTGTACAAGGCCGGATATCGCACAAGCAGTCAGTGTGGTAAGTAGATACATGGGAAATCCTGGTAAAGCGCATTGGCAAGCGGTGAAGTGGATCTTCAGGTACCTTAGGGGCAGTACAAATGTTGGTTTGGTGCTTGACAAACACAGTGGTGATTCGGTAAGTGTTGTGGGTTATGTGGATTCTGATTATGCAGGAGATCTTGATAGAAGAAGGTCCTTGAAAGGTTATACTTTTACTCTTTGTGGTAGTACTATCAGTTGGAGGTCGATTTTGCAAAGTACAGTTGCACTATCAACAACTGAGGCAGAGTACATGGCAGCCGCAGAAGCAGCAAAGGAAGGTATATGGTTGATGTGTTTGGTTACAGATTTGGGGTTCAAGAAAGAGAGTGTGGCTTTGCATTGTGATAGTCAAAGTGCCATTCATTTGACGAAGAACCAGATGTACCATGAGAGAACAAAGCACATCGATGTCAGGTATCACAAAATCAAGGAAGCAGTTGAAGAAGGGAACATTATTATGCTTAAGATTCCTACAGCTGATAATCCCGCCGACATGTTGACGAAGCCGGTTCCAAGTATCAAGTTCAAGCATTGCTTGGACTTGCTTGGTGTCAACAAGTGTTGATGGCCCCTTCGTGGGCAAATTCGAAGACGATGATGAAGGTTTTGAAGTTTCCAATAGGATTGCAGGTGGTTTGCAATCGGATTGCAGGTTGGTAGTATTCAAGTTAAGGTGGAGATTTGTTGTATATGCCTTGAATATCAGGCTTGGTATTCTGTCTTGGGCTGCACAACCCGATATTCTGAGAGGGGGTTTGGGGGATTACCTTTGTAACTTGTTTCATCATAGTAATCATATCGTCGTCTTCGGAGAGTGGATGTAGATTAAGGCAACTTGATTGAACCACTATATATCTTGGTGTTGTGTGTGTGCTTGATTGATTGGTCTCATTCTATTTCAAATTGGTGCTTGATTTTTGCTGCAGGTGCATTTGGGTATAACAATAATGTTGCCAAAATCAGGAGACCCAAAAAAACTGATGGCATGGTATCAAGATGAGATTGTGAAGATGAGCAACAAAAAGAGAAAGGAGGTCTAAACAATATGTATAGTTCTAAACCTCTAAATTCGAGTATTCAATAAGTTAAACCATGCACTATGTTCACCGACAAGTACAAGCCTAAAAAAAATTATCAGGCTACAGTTTTGAGACAAATAAAAATAGTAATAAGGTCAATTAAAATGTGACAGAAGGAGTAGAAGTTTATTATAACGTCACCGATCAAACATGGGGTAATAGTTTCTTCTCATCGCCTTAGTTACAAGGGTCTAGCACATCATCAAGAGAAGACAAAAATCACACGGCAAGACTCCCCCTCCTTTTCTTCTCTGGCCGCCTCCTGTTAAACCCCAGATAATCCCCCTGGCCTCCAAAATCCGTTCGTATATAAACAGGCAAAAGAGTCCGCAAAGTTGATTTGTGGCAGCTGGAATTAGTGGTTCTGATCGGGTGTATCTGGTAGTATTATAGTAGGATGCTTCCGTGTTTAGATTGAGGTATAGCTTTGGCAGGACCCGCTTATGTTGACATGTCGTCCTTCAGATCGGTCGATACATCCAACTCGATGTTCATCAGCACAACAAATTACAGTATATCACTTGACCAAAAATTACCAAAATCAGCAGCTTTTCTTTCTTTACTCTGATCGTGCCCCCCACCAATACACACAAACTTTTCTTCTCTTTCACGTGCTCGTACTTTCTTCTTTGACTTAGATTCTACAGATGATGTCACATATTACATCCACAAACAGAAGATATTTACTCCACCCATATGACACTATGCTTTGCAAGCAACCAAGCCTATGTTGTAACACCATAAACAGACAGAAACGTGTCACACAAGTGACTTCACCTGCTCTGATCTTTATTCTGAGTTAATCCTAACCGTCCGTATATCAATAATGATGTTCGATGGGTACAGCAAATAAAGCATTTCCCAATTCGACGAAAATTTTGGCCGACAACTGCAGCTGGTGGGACCGCGTGTCCCTTTCCTTCCACGCATCTTCCTTCTTCACCTTCACCTTCACCTTCTACTCTTTCCACGTGCTCTGACTAATGCTTGAATGCCACGTGTCAAACTTATTGCTGCAGAACAACTTCAGCTCCTTTCTTTACTCTCACAGCTACTCTTCAACCGGCCACGCAATTCTCACTTTGGTTCCTTTATTCCATCGGCCAGGTGGGGTAGGCAGAGGCTACCTCTAATCAATGAGGCTGCCCTTTATCAGCAATTTGACACCTTTTTCTCCTTTATTCGATAAAACTCCAAAATAGCTACAAAATGCAAACAAAGCGTAAAATGCAACTTTTACATGAAAAATAGCTAAAGAAAGTGTAATCAATAGATGTTTAGAGAGGTGTTTTTAGACACCTATCACGTTTTTTGTCTTTGTTTCCCCTCGTAGACGGGTAGGCAAAGTCGCTCATGTTTCCTTCTTTTCTCAATATTACTGATGGCTGTACTAAGAGGGATGTGTGCACTACTTCGATCGTTCTTCTTTTGTCGTTGTAGCATGCTTCGTTCTTGCCTTTTTTGAACTTATTCGCCGTCACTCCTTGTCGGTGCTTTTTTGTAGCACGTTTATCCTTCCTCGTCGTGTGAGCTTCGTTGATGGGGGTTGGCGGGCTCCTTTTCTCTTCCTCTTGCGCGTGGCTCCTTTCCCGCGTCACTCATATTTCTGCTTCGTTAGCGTTTATGTTAGTTTTTATCTCCTGGGTAAACACCGAAGCTTCATTTATATTGAATCTGAAACAATGCGTTTCGCTTTTCTGATTCTCCTTCGTTTGGTCCTCTTTTGTTGGCTCTGAGGTGTTTTTGACACTTTTTGCTCCTTCTGGAGCTTTCCCTCGTTGATTCATGGTGTTTAGGAATTCTTCGTGCTTCCTCTGCTTGAGTATTAGTTTTAATAATTGTCTCGCGATTTCCTCGTTCATGCTTCCTTCTGGCATTTCTTCTTCGCTCCCGGCCTTTGTCTCTTGGTTGCCTTCTTCATGAGTTGAAAAACATCTATCGTATCCTCTCTCTTCTGAATATTCTCGTTATGTAGTTTCGTCTAGGATCATTTCTTCATATTGCGGGCTTCCCACACAGTCTGGGGCTTTCGCTTCATTCATTTCTCCATCCTTGGCTCTTCAGCTTTGTTGGTTCGGGTCCCAAGATGAATCCTCGTAGTCCTTGAAGCTTTCGCTTGGTTGTTCCTTGACTTGAGCGCCTTATTTTTGTTTTGCGAGATCTTCGTTGCGTCCCTGAATACTATAGTGCATAAAAAGAAATATTTCCTCGTATGTCTGTACGTGTTGGAAGTTAAGGGTATATCTGAGATATTCAAAAAGAAAACAATTCTGATCGGGATTCTTTAATGGAACCTGCTGAAAACGTCTGAAAAACGAATCTTCTTATAGCTATATGATGCCAAAAGGTCTACTTCTGTAGGCAACTTGATTTGCCTCATAGTTTTCTTGTTATTTTGCAGATCAAGAAAATTTTCTCCTGCAGGGTCACTTTTATCCACTAGAGAGTGGTGTGAGTCCCTCATGTTAGAGCATGGCTCGGTCAACCTCACTAAATGTTGGTATGTCAAGCTTAGTTGTCAAATTTAGTAATCAAAACTCGACCGTTAAACAACACACAATTAGGTGAAGTCATGAGAAAGAGTTAGCTTTATGTTGTGGAAGATTTTGGTAGGATTTAGAATCACTACTTGAGGAGTTGAAGAAAGACTGAAGATCAAACGAAGACATCCGGCTTCATCATTCAAGAGGTTAGTGAATCTAAATAACGTGATTCCATTATCTTTTACACTTGTGCTACAAAAGACATAAACATAACTCTCATCTTGAGCTTTACGTTATGACTTGATCACTTGTGATCAGTGTGTCTTAAGATAACTCCACTTTATCGCTTGCGGTATTTGTGTTGAAGTTATGACGTTCCATATTGCTTAGAGCTTTCTTTTCTTCTCTGTCTCTAAGTTAATATAAAGGTTTTTCCTAAAACCTTTCGAATTGGATATAGCAATGTGATGTTATCTCGGTAGTACTACGGGATTTGATCCATCATAGTATTGTGTCTCTTCTTACCTAGTCTGGCTCTGTCGGATTGATTGCATATACTTGTATGAGCCAATGTAAGAGAGATCGTGACTCACACTTATGTTGTGTAGACTCGAAATACTGCTGTTCCAAGATTCGAATACTACGTCATGGTTTGGCTCTGAATACTGAAGTTCTGAATTACTCATTTGATTATGTATATGAGCATCTCGTATGCCATATCTCACTTCTGGATTCCGATACCATATTCCTGGGGTATCAACTTATGAATTTTCAATGTTCGAAACCTCAATGTAGGTTTTGGTAAAACTAAACGTTGATTTCGAAACCATAATCTGGTTTTCGTATTCACAAGTTATTGGTCCGTGTTAGTATTTGGTCGGTTGAGATACGGTTCTTGACCCATGACAAAATCAGTTTTATTCCCGCATATATTGGAGGTGAATGAGTTGAACCTTATCAGTTTGTTTTGATAAGTCTGACTCGGATAAACCCATATATAAGAGTGTTAGGGCATTGTCCGGTCAAACCCACTAGCGTTGGTATGTCAAGCTAGTTGTCAGTTTTAGGTGTCAAAATTCAATTCTTGATTTAGCCTACTAGAGTTTAGATTTCGGAAATGGGATATAGACAAAGTAGTAGAGACCTTGAAGACGAAGACTGTGAAGACAAAGAAGACATCAATTATTATTCATC
>JAJJMA010339657.1:0-20781 GCA_023529015.1 Papaver nudicaule
TCAAGGTGAAATTTAGAGTTAGATCTGATCTTGACATAGACAATATCGCTTACATGGTTTCCTCTTAAGCTGGAGAGGTGGTGACGCTATTTAATAGATATTCTACAGGAGTGGTGAAAGCTGAAATTAAGGTGGACATTAACTTACCTTTATGCAAAAAGGTTAAGTTAACTTTGGAAGATGGTGAAAGGGTTCGATCTGCATTGTTTTATCTTGGTTTTCCAGGGGCTACTTGTAGAGACTGTTATGTACTTAATCATGTCCAGCAATACTGTGGGTTGGTTACAAATCTTGCATGGCTGAATATTCTTATTCTCACACTACAAGGTGCTGACCCTTTTCATGATCAAATGGTTGAACAACTTGTTCAAAATTGGGCTCAACAACAAGTTCTGGAAGTTAATGATGTGATTACTGTTGAACCTCAATAAGAGACTGAAATGGCAGTGATGATGGACCAAGATGCAGGAAAAGATGGTGATGACATGGGTGAAGAAACTAAGGAAAAGGTGAATGAGGTTGGTACTTTATTGGTCAGGGAAGACATTGAAATGAGAGATATATCTATGGCTCAACATTTGAGAATCAACTCTTCTGTTATGGCGGAAGATGTTGAGCATGATTGTGTGAGTATAAAATCTGCATAAGCACTTTATACTCGACAGCCATTAGATCTATTAGTCCAACTATGGTCATGGAAGTAATATACGTTTCATGAATGGACACGAAGAGAATAAGAACGATACCGAAGCTAATTAGCATAAGTGACAATGGTAATATAAGCATAACTATAAATTGTATTTCATTCTAATTAGTACATGGATATGATGCTTAGAAGTTTGAGGAGAAGCTAACCTAATCTCACTCTCACAACTTAAGTTACACCAAGATTCCAACCCTTACAATGGATTTCGAGCTCGCCTTATATAGGCCGAGTCAGAAGTGGATTACAGCTAATAAGACAAACTACTCAATCGTGGAGATGTCAGAGTTTGTCGAGTAAGGCGGTGCCTTCGGTGTGTTCTTCCCGAAGTTGGCTTTGGTACCTCGTGTCGTTATCCTCAAACTATTTGTGCAAGTAATATAGCCGAGCTTTTATCCTTCGGGGTCCTCCTCGCAGTCCTTCACTCAGAGCACACCTTCCAAAATATTCGACTACGACGCCTCACTGGCGTACGAAATCCTCCTGATCTTGACACATGTCCCGTTGGTGCTTTACCCCCTACAGTTTGCCTCTTTTCTTATTCGAAGATCGATGAGGTTCGGAGAAGAAAACCTTTGGTGCTTCACCTTCCTCAACACGTGTCTAGATTTTAGTTTCTCAACTGACACACGTAGCTTTAATGGCTTTTCGACACTATCGCCCACCCTACCTTTTACCTGCTGCGTCGGTTCCATGTCTTCCTTATTTAAACCCATCATTTTCTTTCTTTCTTTCTTCTTTAAACTTCTCACCGCCTTCTAAGTTTTCCCATTTCTGAAGCTTTTCCTCCGTCATGCTCTCCCGTTGTTTATTTCTTAATCATGGTAAGCTTGTTGATTTCCTTTTGCTGTTTCCTATTTTCTCTGATTCATGCTACCTTATCTTCTCTCTAATCTTCTTTTGTTGTTACCAGGCCCCCAAGAATAATGTTTCTGCCGGCGGTACCTTTCCCCGTAAGATTGTTGATCCCCAGTTTCTCAGTTGGGAGGAAAGGGCCAAAGTTTATGGTTTCAAAGTAGGTCTTTTTCCTTGTAAAAGTCTTGGTAAAGGAGTCAACTTGTCTCCTGAGCTTATCTCTGCAAATAACTGTAATGGCAGAAAGATTATTGTTTCTGGTGAACAGCTCGGCGCCAGACTCCCCATTCCTTTGTACAATCCTGCGAATCCCCTCTTTTACGAAATTTACTCCCAGATTTCTCCTCCTTGTGGCGTAATGCAGTTGAATGGAAATTTTATTCGAGTTATTCGTGAGTGGGTGGCTCGTTCGGAGGGCAAATCGTATTATTATGTCAAACTTCCCGAAGATCCAGAGCATCCTCCGAACTTCTGGACCGCCGAATTTTTTTTCAAGCATTATAGAGCGGAGAAAAATTTGCTCAAGGAAGCCGCTCCTTGGAGTATGAGCCTCGGCAAGGTACCTAACTCCAAGCATGTTCCGGGCGATGTGGACCCTTCTGGATCTAATTCGAACTCTCTTCTTCGTCATTCCAGTGATGAGGTGTGGTTGTCGAAGCCTGTGCTTATCGAGGGCCCAATTCTCTTTGGCTATGTTGATGAGGAGGGTAAGACTTAACGAACAAGTTTTGGGGATGGACATGATCTCCCTGTTGTCGAATTCTTCAAGATACACTTCTTCGAAGAGGAGCGAAAGAAATCCCAGGAAAGGATCACCGCCTATAAAGCGAAGGTATTATAAGATTGTTTTCTCTTTAGATGTTCCTGTCGATCTATCTATTCTCCCCTTTATAACTTTTATTTTTTTCTCAGAAAAAAGAGCAAGAGAGACAGAAAAGGCTGCAAGGCCAAGGGCGGGCTGCTGATCCGAAGAAAAGGAAGAGGCCATCGAAGCCGACTAATGCTGGAAAGGGGGCGAGTGGTCAGGTGATAAACACAACATGCCTCAGTTATGCAATGGGTATGAATACCTGCCTCTGTTTAGAACCTGACAAATTGGCTACTTTTCGGCTGAGTGAAGTGATTTCTGGTGGTGAAGATATGATGGAGTTTTCTATTTGTCACCCCCACCGAAAGAGAGTTGTCACTGGTGGTTCGAGCAAAGTGACTCTAAAGACAGTTGCTTCGAAGTTAGTGAGCTAGAGGAGGTATACTACTAGGGCCGCTGGTAAAGGGGTAAACGAACCTTCGAATGTTTCTGTTGAGGACGTGGATGATGAAGAGACCGAGGAGGACGAGAGTATTCAGCCTTTGAAGAGGGGCAAGAAGGGTTCTGTCCTCGAACATCCTTCCCGAAGTTCTGATCTGATGCAACCTCCTAGCGATGTTGTGCCAACCAAAAAAACCACTGCCTCTGCTTCTCTTGATGCCAATGCTGCTGATTTTGAGTCCGACCTTCACCGATCTGGTATGAATTTGGACGTGTATGGCTCGAATGATCGTTTGGTTGGTGTTTCGTTGGATCAACAATCTCAGCCTTCTTTGGGTGGCCCCTCGGTTCCTATTAGCTTTGCACATAGACCCTATTCTGAGGAGGAGGTTCAAAAGTTATGGAGCGGTGTTCCCTCCCCGGTCCTTACGCTGAAGATATTGCTAATCATCTGAAAGCGTATGCCAGGGATCCTCAGAATCGTCATCTCGACCCTTCTCTTACCACTTTCATTTCTCAGGCTTTTTCTTGTGCTTGGGACAGAAAGACTCTTGCCTCGGCATGGACGAAGCACCAAGCGTTCCTCGAAGCTGTGAGTATGTTTTCACTGGGATGTTATAGGTTATCGTTTGTTTACTTAATTGTGTGATGTTTTGCTGTGACAGTATTACCATCATGGGATGTTTTTGCTGGAGTTGTCTCGGGCTCAAGGAAATGAGATTACCCGCCTTGATCAAGAGTTTCTGCGTTTACAGCAGGAGAACAATAATCTTTCGAAAGATCACGAAAAGAGTAGAGGTGAGATAATGCTTGGGTACCAGTTTTTTCTTCGGGCTCTTGTGGTCGAAGCTTTTAATTGATGCTATTATTTGCTTGTGATCAGGTGACGTGAGAGACTTGGGGAAGCAACTCGAGAATGTTGTTGGAGAACGAGACTCCCTTTCAGGAAGCCTAAAGACTCAGAGCGAACTGGCTTCGAGGCTGGATACTCAGCTGAAGAATAAAGATAATGAGCTTGGGCGGCTGCAGAAGATTCGAGAGGAAAAGGACAGCGAGGTTAAGCTGTTTAACGAGAAGGTTGTATCGCTGGAACAACATATCGAAGGAGAGTGTGAACGGAAAACTTTGTTCAGTCGTATGCATGCTCGGTATTTGTTTAGGAAATTTTGAATGCGACCTCCCTTTTATCGTCTGGGTGTAAATGATCCTGATGCGCGCTAGATTCTGATAAAGTTCTGCTCAAGATGTTCAGGACATAGTAACGCAGTTGCTAGAAGAGAGAACTGGGACGGAAGAGGTTGAGGAAGTAGGTAGTGAAGAGATTGATGATGATGGTGATGACGAGAATATGGTTGGGGAGGATGAATTGGTGGAGGACTCTGGTAATAAGGAGCCAATTGTGGAAGAAAGGCAGAGTGAATGAGGTGATGGTGAGATGGAAAAAAAAAGAAGGAAACCAAGGTGGAAATATTTACACCAAGGAGTCGACTAAGGAATCTTCAAAGGATTCTGTCGAAACTCCTGGTAATGGGGCTGGGGGTAGTGTCAAAGCTGATGGTCGAGCTGTTAAAACTAGCGTCGATGGTTTTTTCGAAGTTGTCGATCCTGGCGTTAATGAGGGTACCGAATCTGCTAACCAAGTTGTGATGCATAATCCCGAGGATGCTCTCAAGATTGATGACGCCGAAGTTAAGGAGGTTGTTGAAGATACCGTATAGAAGATGCTACATTCCTTCTGCTATTTTTTTATGCCTTTCGTTCCTTCTTGTCTGTATTGCATATGGTTTGCGGTCCTAGTTGTTGCGTCTCCTGCTTTTTTGTAAATTATGTATTATTGTTTCTTGTTTCCTTTTTTTGCGTAGTGAAGCTGTTGTGTTCGCAACTTATTTTCCTTTAGTATAAATTGTTTATCGAGCAACTCGTGATCAGGCACGAAATTGACCTTGCAACATTCTAGGCTCCTATGATTGCTCGAGGTGCAACTCTGGGGCTTACTTTGATGTGGGAGATAGTAAACCAAGATAGTGGGGGCTTACGGATCACCCTTCCCAAAGGCTTTTAGCTACTTGCATGTTGTAAAGCAAACATTGGCTATTGAGGCCATAGGTACCCATTTTTCCTCAGTATGTTGGGTGGATCTCGAGGATACCAAGTATCCTTCGAGAGAACATGGTGGTGTTCTGATAATCCATTTATCCCAAGTAAAGTAGGGAACTTATGGTGGGTAGCTGCTATGCTTTTGCCTCGATAATAAAGTAACACAATGGGGGAGTGTCGGTCAAGGCTGGAGCTTAGACATGGTACTATTCTCCTATCGCGGCCTAGAATTCGACCCATCTATTTCTCGGCAGCCCCTCCTCGAGGCTATTTTTTGATTGTTTAGAGGAGGTCCCTCGGCTGCGTAACTCGCTTATCATTCCCGTGAATATAAGAAAATTAGCTACCGCGGGGTTCCATCCACCTTTAAAGGTAGATGTTAATCCCATTTATCGTCCCCTCGACGCCTCAGAAAGAGAGGTCCTCATGGTCGTATGGTAGTGGGTCCAAATGCGTCGTTAGCTTATGTAACCTAGATGCAAAGTACCCACCGGTAACAGGGTGTCTTGTGGGTATAGGACTGTGTCATATAGCTCGTAGGGCCCTTACGGATTATATGAACATCAGCTCTGTGCCTGCTATTCGAGGTCTTTTTATTTTGGCATCTGGGCCTTGGCGTCAAGGCCTTTAATTTCACTGCACCGAGGCACTAGGGGAGATATGGCGTCATGGACAGTTCATTTTTGAGGCGTTTAAAGCCTTTGGAGATGTGCCCAGCTGGGTAGGACTTTTACCTATCCGAGTAGGATCTGGAGTTTGATTCGAGAGACAGTGTTACAGGTTTTGAAAATGATTCTTTATTCGAGGATATAGGTACATTTTTATGTGTAGTATTTTCTTATGTACTGTGCATTCCATACATTACCGAGCCTTGTTCTGTCTTTTTCGTCAATTAACTTGTATGCACCTTTTCCCGCCACTTTCTTTACTTTGAATGGCCCTTCCCAAATTGGTTCTAGCTTTCCTGCATTTCCGTTTTGGTAAGGTGGGATCTCTCGCAATACCAGCTCGCCAGGTTGGAATTCCCTTTCAATGACTTTTTTGTTGTACCCTCGGGCTAGTCCATGCTGTTAGTTGATGATATGTTGCCGAGCTTCTTTTCTAGCTTCTTCGAGGTCGTCTAGTTTTGCATATATTAAGTTTGTTGTGAGGTTTTGCTCCCACGTTTTGTATTTGTCTGTACGTGTCATTATTTCTGTAGGCAGTACTGCCTCTGTTCCGTATGTTAGGTGAAATGGAGTCATTCATGTTGCAGACCTTCGGGATGTTCGAAATGCCCACAGCACGTTGTGCAAGTGTTCGCACCATTGTTTTTTGTGGGGTAATACTCGTTTTTTCAAGTTGTCCCCTATTGTTTTATTGGTTGCCTCCGCTTGGCCGTTGCTTTGCGGATATATCGGAGTTGAAGTTCCTAGCCTTACGTTGTACTGGTTTAGCAATTCTCTGACATCAGCGCTCAAGAATTCTTGAGCATTATCCGAGACTTTCTCGGCAAGGACTCCAAATCGACAAAATATGTTTTCCCAGAAGAAAGTAAACACATCTCGGCCTGAGTGACTTTTTGGAGCTTTAGCCTCGATCCATTTTGAGAAGTAGTCTGTTGCCACGATGATGCACTTCCTTTGTCCTGTTCCTAGAATAAATGGGCCGACGATGTCTACCCCCCACTTGGCGAAAGGCCATGGAATGAGTACTGAGTTTAAGTTTGTTGTTGGTGCATGAATTCTCTTAGCGAATCTCTGGCAAGGATCGCACTTCCGGGATATGTCCTTTGCATCGGACTGCATTTATGGCCAATAGTACCCTTGAGCCTTAGTTCTTTGTGCAAGAGCTCTTGCGCCGCTGTGAGTTCCTGCTTCGCCACTGTGTAGTTCTGTCATTAATGCAACGCCGTCTATTCGATGAACACATCTTAGTAGTGGACCCAAAAATGACTGTCGATATAAGACTCCATCTAAGATTCAATAATTTGCTGATCTACTTATTACTTTATGCGCTTCGAGCGGATTGCTTGGTAATTCCTTGGTCTCCAAATAGTTCTTTATGGGTGCCCTCCAATCGTCGTCTTCGTCTTGGATGGTCATTACGAGCTCCCCTTCTATGTCTGCTATGGAGGATTTCTTTACTCTGCCAATCTCAATAGAGATGACGTCTTGGTCTGTCATTTTTGAGGCAATAAATGTCAGGGTGTCCGCATGCCTATTGTCTTTTCTGCATATGTGCCAAATTTTTAGATGTGGGATCTTTACCATTAGTCTCCTTGCTAATTTCTTGTATTTTGACAGCGAATCGTTTGATTGGTAGCTGCCATCGAGTTGCCGGACCACAAGTTGAGAATCTGTAGTTATTCGTGCTTCTTGGATTTCCATTTCTATCATGTATTTTAAAGTGTGGATCATCGCTTCATATTCAGTTTCATTGTTTGTTGCTTCGAATTCTAGCCGAAGTGCGTATACTGTTCGCTTTCCTTCTGGCGACGTGAAGACTATTCCAACTCCTCTACCATCACTATTGACCGATCCATCGATGAATATTTCCCAACGCCGAGGATGACATTGCTCCAGGAGATCAAGTGGTCCTTCTTCGTCCTCGATCCCCAGTATTGGTTCTTCTTCGTAATCTTCTTCGATTGGAAAGTCGGCTAGGAAGTCTGCGATGATCTGTGATTTCAATGTCGTTCTAATTTCATAAACCACGCCATATTGTCCTATCTAGGCATTCCATTTTGCAATTCTCCCAGCCGCCTGCATATTTTTTAGAACAGATTCAATTGGTGTTTTGGTGAGTACAATGATTTTATAGGCCTGGAAGTACGTCTGAAGCTTATGGGTTGCTACCACTAGTGCAAGTATGAGTTGTTCCAACTTGGTGTAATTTTTCTCGGCCTGAAATAACGTCCTGCTGATATAATATGCTGGCTTTTCTTCTCCTCTGGTGGTTACAAGTACTGCGCTAATGGCATCCGAGTTGGCTGCAATGTAGAGTCTCAAATCTTCATCTTTTTCTGGGCGTTGCAAAGCTGGTAAGCTTGCTAAGTAATTTTTGATTCCTTGGAATGCAGCCTCTCTCTCATTTGTCCATACGAATTTTCCCCTTTTTTCAAAATGCTAAAGAAATTTTTGCATATGTCCGAGGATCGAGCAATGATTCTACTAAGAGCTGCCAGTCTTCCATTTAGCACTTCTACGTCTTTTACAGTTGTAGGCAATGGCATTTCTCGGATTGCCTGTACCTTCAACGGATCTTCTTTGATGCCAGTCTTCGTGACAACATATCCTAAAAAATTTCCCGAGGTGACCCCGAAGATGCACTTCGCCGGATTGATTTTCATATTGATTTGGCGCACCTTTTCCAGTATATATCGGAGATCTCCAACGTGAGTTTCTGCCTTCTTGATTTTTACTAACATGTCGTCTACGTATGCTTCCACAGTCTTCTTTAGCCAGGGACGAAAGATATTCTCCATTGTTTTTTGATAAGTAGCACCGGCATTCTTTAGTCCAAACGGCATTCTTGTGTAACAGTATAACCCGTTGGATGTTAGGAACGCCGTGTGCTTTTGATCTTCTTCTGCTAAAGGAATTTGGTTGTAACCAGAGTAGCCATCCATAAAGCTTAATAGCTCATGGCTTGCTGTTGCATCCACCATTTGGTCTATGCTTGGGAGTGGGTGTGGGTCCTTGAGGCATGCCTTGTTGAGATTACTGAAATCGATGCAGATTCGTACTCCCTCGTTTTTCTTCGGGACGATGACCATGTTCGAGATCCAATCTGCGTATTGTATTTTCTTGATTATTCCGGTCGTGATCATCTTGTTGAGCTCCGATTCTACTGTCACTTGTTACACATCTGTTAGCTTTCTTGGTCTCTGCTTGAATGGTCGTACCGAAGGGTTTATGTCCAAATGGTGGCATGCCAAGCTTGGGTCGATTCCCGGCATCTCGCTGATCTTCCAGGCGAATACATCTGCGTATTCCTTTAGTAAGATTTCCAACTCCTCACGACGTTCTTGTCTCATTAATGTTCCTATTTTCACGATTTTTGGTTCTTCACTGGTTCCAATATTCACGTCTTCGGTAGGTTCCGTCGGGGTAAAGTTTGGTGTTTCCTCGTTCATTGCACTGGGGTCCTTCGGGGTTTCCTTCGTGATTGCTCCCTTGTCTCCTCTGATTACTTGATTGATTTCCTTGTCGATCATCTCTGCCTTTTGCTGTTTGTACCGCTCTCTTCGATTGCGCCTTGCATATCTTGTTTGTTCGATGTCCTTCTCGTGACATGCTTTGGACTCCATGGTTTCGCCTATACCTGTAGGAGTTGGGAATATGAGTTTTTGATGTAGTGTAGAGGGTACTCCCAAGATCCCGTGCAGCCATGGTCGTCCCAAGATTGCGTTGTATGGTGACTCGATGTCTAGGACACAAAATGTGGTTTGCAGCTTCATCGAGCTTACGTAAATTGGCAACGAGACGTCACCCTTCGGCTTCGAAGCTGGCCCGTTGAATCCGTAGATTGTATAATCCGAAATCATCAGCGAGGTACTCTGAAAGAATTTCCTGTATGCCATTCCGAAAAGGACGTCGACAGAGCTCCCTGGATCAATCAATATTTGACAATGACACTCCATTTATGTTTACAGTTATCACTAGGGGAGTGTTGCTTGAGCCTTCCTCGGGAAGATCATCTGTTGAATAAAATATTGGCTCCAACTGCCATGGTTCGAATTTTCTTGCTTCTGCAACAATCATTATCTCTTTACCATCTCTGTCTCTCTTGTGAATCCTTCCAGTGATGCTACTTCGCGAACTGATGTTTTTCCTCGAATGAACCATTGAGTTGCAATGGGCGCTTCGTATCGAGATTTCATCATGCAATTTCATTTTGATGATCTGCTTTGGCGTCTTCTTCTCGTGAAAGCGACCCTACAAGACGCAGCCAACAAGTGAGGTCCACAATTGTCATTGTGTCCTAGTGGTCTGACATGTATAATACCTCTAACCATATTATGTTTGTATGGTTGTTTTGATTATTTCCTTTTTTGTCAAAACCCTATTTTGTACTGTTTTTTGGTGATGTTTCACCGGAAAATGCATTTTGTGCCTGACTAGATCTCTACGTTTCAAAGCTTGGATTCCTTGAAGAAACATCGATCTTATCATGTTGATGATTTACTCAAAAACCCTTGAGCGCGCTAAAGCTTTTAAGATCTTTAGACACATAAAGTGGTGGAGCTCATAATAAATATAAAGTTTAAAGAAAAGCTTGAAAACCCTAGAAAAAATTTCCCCAAAGAATTTGAAAACCATGAATCACAGGCAAACCCTAAGTTGTTTTAATCAGTCCCTTTTTCTAGCGCCAAACTGTGTGAGTATAAAATCTGCATAAGCACTTTATACTCGACAACCATTAGATCTATTAGTTTAACTATGGTCATGGAAGTAATATACGTTTCATGCATGGACACGAAGAGAATAAGAACAATACCGAAGCTAATTAGCATAAGTGACAATGATAATATAAGCATAACTATAAATTGTATTTCATTCTAATTAGAACATGGATATGATGCTTAGAGGTTTGAGGAGAAGCTAACATAATCTCACTCTCACGACTAAGTTAAACCAAGATTCCAACCCTTACAATGGATTTCGAGCTCGCCTTATATAGGCCGAGCCAGAAGTGGATTACATCTAATAAGACAAACTACTCAATTGTGGAGATGTCAGAGTTTGTCGAGTAAGGCGGTGCCTTCGGTGTGTTCTTCCCGAAGTTGGCTTTGGTACCTCGTGTCGTTATCCTCAAACTATTTGTGCAAGTAATCTCGCTGAGCTTTTATCCTTCGGGGTCCTCCTCGCAGTCCTTCACTCAGAGCACACCTTCCCAAATATTTGACTACGACGCCTTACTGGCGTACGAAATCCTCCTGATCTTGACACGTGTCCCGATGGTGCTTTACCCCTACAATGATCCTCCAAACACCCCGGTGGATAGAGAAGTCTTTATAAGTGATTTGGATGTCTCTTCCAATGGAAATAGGAGAAACAAAAGACATAGGTTCTCTTTGGAAGACAACGTAGATCTTAACATGTCAGCCAGCAATATAACCATGGCCTTGAATGCTATTTGTGAGGATGGTGAAGTGGATAGCCCTGGAGATGCCAATACAGATATTATGGAGAATGACCAGAATGTTGATCTTGCTGCTGACTCGGCAAAGGATGCTGGAATCCTAGTTGACATAACCAACCAAGTAATTTCTCACTTGATTTTATTGTTTCCTATCATTAAGCTTATATTTGCTTGCTATTCTTACTCATATTTGGTTTAATATCTTAAAACTCTGGAATTTTCAATTAGCATACTTACTCTCATTCGTACTGTTAGATCACGAAATCTGTTAATCCTCTTTTTATCCCTTACCGCTATTGGTTTACTTGTTTTTATTCCTTTTTCTATTCTAATTTATCACAATCTCTTAATTGTGTCTTTATTTACACTGTGAGTTATAGTTCTGTAATTGTTTGTTTTCTCTTTAAGATAAACATGAAGCTTCTCTCATGGAATGTTCAAGGAATAGGCCCCCCTATATAACCCAAAATCATCTGTCATCCTTGATGAAGAAACATAATCCTAATCTGATTTTCTTGTCAGAAACTAGGCCTACGCTTGCAAATATGGAAAAAATTGCAACGAAAAATTAATTTCATGTTCGGTTCTTAATACTTAGAAGGGGTTTAGCTGGTGGTCTCCTAATGCCTTGGCATGATAATATAAAGGTTAGATGTATTTCTTTTCAGCATACTTTATGTATCCTCAAGGTCTTAGATAATTTTAACAATGCATGGAACCTTATATGTATGTATGGTGCCCTCTCTTCAAATGACAAATTTGATCAGTGGGACAAAATCTACTCGTTCAGTGAAAATAATGATCTTCCTTGGATCATTATTGGTGATCTAAATTTTACTATTCATATACAGGAAAAACAAGAAGGAAATCAAAATTCCTATGGGGCTAATAAATTTATTCATGACATTATTCAGAACCTAGATTTATTAGACCTAACATATCAAGGAATTCCTTTCACTTGGTCTAATAACAAAGAAGGAAAAGAGAATATAAAAGAGAGGATATATAGAGTCTTAACTTTTGTTGAATGGTCTGTTCTCTTTCCTAATGCTATAGTCAAGCATTTAGTGAGAGTTGGATCTGATCATACTCCAATTTTATTGGTTACTAAACCTGTAGGAAACAAAGGTTATGTAATACCCTTACCCAGATTTAACTGCATACATGCATGAACTTAGTCGAGTATGAGTCACTTCTTGTTGTTTGTGTCTTATACTATGCATGTTGAGTGTAATGCATGCTTTGTTTGCTCATTAAAGCTAGTATATTGAGTTCCCTTAGGCCAGTTCCTATGGGACAACAAAAACACATTTTATCAGTGTTTTGGCTGGCTATGGACCCAACAAACACCCCAAACGACGTTGCAAAGTTGCAAATTTGCAACTTTGCAACGTCAGACAGAAATAGTATCGTCGATGGAAATTCCATCGACAGACACAATTTCCATCAACGTCGATGGAATTCGTATCGTCGACTGTATTTCTGTCGACAAGATTAGGCTCATCCAACGGCCTATATTTAACTCCCAAATTCTATATAAACTCAAAATTGGTCTTCACTTCATTCACTCACAACTTAGTTCGATATTTCTCAAATCTTCTCTCGACTTCATCCGATTAATCAACAAAATAAATTTAGAATACCAAAAAATACTAACGACTTGTTCTTCATCCCATCCCCATTGTTCTTCGGCGACTTGACGCACGTAATTTCCAAGTATACGACAATCATTCATGATCCTTCCAATTCTAACTCTTGTGCCAAAACTCGTATGCCTGCCAAAACTTGCATGCCTAAACTCTTGTTCATCTGGTACACGAACGGAGAAGAAAGCATTGATAAGAGCAAGATCATCATCGACTTCAGTAAACTACGAACCCATATGGATTTGATTGTTTAAAAAAAAAATATATGTTTATATATAAAGGATTCCAACATTCATCGTATTTCTTAGAATTTTTACAGCATCATATTTCTTAGATATTTTACATCATATATTTTCACTAACTTCAAGGGGATTGTTCTCTAGGTTCCATAGGAATCTAATACATAAAAATCGACTTGGCGAAAAATCTCTGCCTATCTTCAAACACTTGTTTATCTTCTGCAGGAACTTCAGTTTGTTGCTCTCTCACTATCTTTGAACCCTTATTGAATTTTTTCAACTGAAGCAACTTCCATTCGATATGTTCTTTGTATGATTGTCCTGGATTTTTTCCAGTTTTAATAATTTTCAAGTTACCTTTCGGTTGCACTTACATATTTTGTTTGCCTTTTGCTTGAACTTTCAGATTTTTCTTGCCTTTTGCTTGAACCCTTCTTTGCCTTCTAGCTGGAACCTTGACCTCGTTAATTTCCAAAACTTGAATTCTCCTCTGTTTTTTGGATTCCTCTATTTTATTGTATCGCAGTATCTTTTTTCGGCGGCCTCTCTTACAACTCTGGACCAATCAACAAATTTTGATGTTTCTCCCATTTTCAAAATAGAGTGAAAAAGAGCGGAAGAGAGTAGAAAAAGAGCAGAAGAGAGTAGAACAATTTTGGTGTAATTTTTGATTCAAGTTTTACCGCATTTTATAGCGGTAAAATTCAAAAATATTACCATTCGTAGATGGAATTTCCATCGACGACAGTTTTTCCATCGATGTCGATGGAATTTCCATCGATGTCGATGGAATTTCCATCGTCGATGGTTTTTCCATCTGCCGATGGAATTTCCATCGACATCGATGGAAAAACTGTCGACACCACTGCCCCATTTTGGGTTTGCTAGCCCACCTAGGATTGCAAAGGAGAGGGTTTGATGGTTTCCATAGGAACCGGCCTTAGCCGCAGGGGTTAGCCAGAGGGTGTTCAAGCATGTTAGATGGCACAAATGAGCATGTATGGCTAGCCATGACACTTAGGCTAGACGAGGATGAGCTAAGTTGTTTCATGATTTTCTTTCAAGCACGTATGTTGTTATGGTAGAGTCTTGGTTCACGTAGAGAACCTGCCACATGAATCAGAGAAGTTTTGATAACCATTACCTTGACATAGGTTTGACACGTCACATAGCCATTGGTTGTGAAAGATTGAATATATGGAAACTCTATTCCTTTGCGTACAAGAATACAAAATCCTTAGTTGATGAAACTAGACGTAAGATAATAATATATAAAGAGAACTTGAGGTTGAGTTTAGGGTTAGCCACAAGAAGGAAAACTAGAACCCTTGCTAGTTGATGTGATTGCTTGCTTTCTTGTTGAGGTAGGCGCAACACAAACCCAAAACTGTTTTGATTAAGTTATTATTTTACAAACTTCGTATTTTTATCATGTTTGATGATTAACTGACATTGTTCTTGAGCATGATGTTCTACTTTGGACTGAGGTCAATGAGACGGGTGTGATCTGTGAGCTGATTACTATATTCTTGCTTGATATTGGGTTGTCAATATGGTTCAGAGGTTATGTGCTTATTCATGTTATTTTGCTTTGAAAACTTGCATATGTTATGCATAATTAGACTGTTTTGTTGCTTCTGCCTACTGAGTGTCACAACTCACGTCGTTTAATGACCAGAATTCCAGATTTCATGACTACTCGTGGAGCTAACAATGGAGGGAGTTTGAAGCTGACATACAACCTTGTTTGCATTAGAAGTTTGTTGTTTTAGATGTTTATTTCAGTTGATTGTAATAAGTATCATCAGACCTTGTGATGATGAGTGGAAGCAGTTGAGAACTACTGGTGTTTATTTATTTTGTTTTCAGTAGAGTATTGAATCTGGTTTAGCTTTCTTAATTCATTGAGGTAGACTCAGTTTACTTAGTGTTCATTGAACGTTATCCATGTCAGTTATCTTTACGTAGAACCATGTATTAGCATTAAAGCCTTTATACATGCTGATACTGAACCCTTTGCTTGATGATAACCATGACCATTATGAGCTAAGCTTAACTGTTAAGTGTGAAACCGTGCTGCTGATAGTTGTCTGATGCTGATGCTACATATAACCTGTATAACATGCTAAGCCTGAGGCTGTGAGTTGATGTATGATGTACTGCCAGATATCAAGTCATTGTACTCACCTCTCAAACCTTCAACTATCACTGATGATGTGTTACCTATTAGTCTCACTATGACTACCTCATTCACTCTTACATGATACATTGAGGAAACCATACTCATGATAGTACTCAATGATCCTGTTAAGACCATGCTATGACTTCAGCCATAGAGCAGGAGAATGACCTTGATATTACCTTTACGTATGCAATGATGATGCTCTAACCCTCACAGAGCTATTGTCATTGGCATGTACTAGAGGTCTCAGACCATACATGAGTACGTGTAGTACCTCACCATAACATCACCTTATGGTAGAGTAGTGACCCATGTCATGCTGAATTAGTCCATATGATATGACTCAACACTGATGAGAGGCATTGATGTGTAGTATACTTGATCATAAGAAGTGAACCTATACGTCATGAGAAGTTACAGAACTAGTAAGCCACTAGACCTTGTAGATGTATAACTTGAAGCCATGTATGAGTATCCCAGGTATCATTTCACCTCAACTGATGTGAGGTACCCATCATTATACCCTGATTTATATGTATATTGTATGAACCATGAATTATCACCCCTATACCTTATGATGTGTGTTGATAATCATGAGATTCCGATGTTGAACTTACCCTGTCAGTTAAGACAGGCATTACCAGTCTAGTGGGTATGGTATATAGTAGCCTAAGCATGAGCTTGAATGGCTGTATTGGGGCTCTAGCTTAGGGTGTTGACATGCGTATTATGGTATTGACTCGGGTGTGAGGCTGTGTCAGGAATGCGGGTGTTACAGATTGGTATCAGAGCTAGTCTGATGCCTTGGCAGACTAGCAGTTAGACTGACAGTGTGCTTATGTGTGTTTGAGCTCATATGCCATGAGTATTGGCTGATGATTGGGTATGATTGCTTGTTTTTGTGCATATAACCGTTTTCTTATGTGAGTCATTGTATTTTCATGATCCTTAGAAGATGAGTCGACGTAACGATAACGCTGATGTGAACTTGGCGGCAGTAGTGAAAACTTTGAATGTTGTTGCACATGCCATGAATGCATAAGTTAATGCTAACCATAACGTGCCTTAACCACCATCTGTGAATCACTGAGCTGAACTGGTGAAGAAATTTTGAGAGAAGCCTGAACCTTTCAAGGGCCATCCTGATCCATTGGTTGCTGAAGAGTGGATGCATAAGATCGAGAAGATCTTTGCCTTATTGGAAGTTGCTGATGACAACAAGCTGAACCTTGCAGTGTGCATGCTGGAAGGAGAAGCTACACGATGGTGGGATTTGACTCGTCGTTCCAGGAATGATGGGGTGTTCACTTGGCAAGAGTTTATACTTGCATTCTTGAGAAAGTATTTCCCTCAAGATGCAAGAAACCAACGTATGATTGAGTTCATGCAGCTAACTCAAAGGAATATGACTGTAGCTCAGTACCTAAGTTTGAGGAGCTCTCTCGAATTTCACACTTCGTGATTGCAGATGAGAGGATGAAGGCTTTTAAGTTTCAAGAAGGATTGTGACTAGCTATCAAGAGTAGGATATCAGTGTTAAGGACTAACACCTATGTTGTGGTTGTAGAAAGAACAATGATTATTGAGAGAGATTTGGAAGAGGCGAGTAGGATTCGAGAAAGCCATCATGGTGAGAGGAACAACAATCTTAACAACAACAATAACAGGAGGAACAACACACCATATCAGAACAACACCACAACTCAGAGGAGAAACAATATGGTTAATGCACAAGGAGAGTCATCTGGACCATTGTGCTTTGAGTGTAACCAACCAGGCCATTTCAACAGGTTTTGCCCTCAGCTTGCTATGAAACAACAACCCTTTCTACCTCAACAACAACAGAACAACACTCAGAGGAATGCACCACCGAATCAAACAAGGATGCAGAACAATCAGCAGCCTAAGGCATTCAACATTGTGCAAGTAACTCAAGATGCAAACAATGCAGTTGTTGAAGGTATATTTCTAGTTTTTAACACTTGGGATAAGATTTTGTTTGATACTGGTGCTACACATTCATTCATCGCGTCATCCTTTGTATCGTCATTAGGTTTGAAAACTGAGAAACTCACTGAGAGTTTTGGTGTAGCTAATGCAGTAGGAGGTAGCACACGGGCCAATAGTGTGGCTACATCATGTTTAGTGCGCATAGCTAAGCATGAGTTCCTAGTTGATTTGGTCGTCATGAACATGGCTGGTTATGACATAATCCTAAGGATGGATTGGTTATCAACTTGTCATGCTAAGTTTGATTGTTATCTTAAACGTGTTACGTTACGTTCTAGAGAAGGTAAAATGGTACATTTTACTGCACCATATATTTCATAAAGCCACTTATGTTATCTGAGAGATGCATCAGTCATGAAAGTGCAAGAAGTTTTATGTATCATGTGGAGATGTTGGAAGGAGAACAAGAGTCACCAACTGCAGAAGGAATTTCCATTGTTGAGGAGTTTGCTGATGTGTTTCCACATGAGTTACCAGGTTTACCACCTAGAAGAGAAATAGAGTTCTCTATTGAGATTCAACCAGATATTTCACCAATATTTATAGCTCCCTATCGTATGGCACGTATAGAACTGAAGGAGTTAGATAAACAACTACATGAGCTAGAGGATCAAGGCTTCATTAGATGCAGCACATCAAC
Organism: Papaver nudicaule; assembly: GCA_023529015.1. Classification (NCBI taxonomy): domain Eukaryota; kingdom Viridiplantae; phylum Streptophyta; class Magnoliopsida; order Ranunculales; family Papaveraceae; genus Papaver; species Papaver nudicaule. Next base: position 17,748 of record JAJJMA010339657.1, read on the forward strand.
ATGGGGTGCACCAGTTCTATTTGTGAAGAAGAAGGATATCTCATTACGGCTGTGTATTGACTATCGACAATTGAATCAAGCTAAATAAAGAACAAATACCCTTTACCTAGGATTGAGGATTTGTTTGATCAATTGAAAGGTGCTCCGTACTTTTCAAAGATTGATTTACGTTCAGGATATCACCTACTGAGACTCAAAGAAGAGGATATACCAAAGACAGCATTCCGTACACGTTATGGACACTTTGAGTTTGTAGTAATGCCATTTGGTCTCACTAATACACCAGTAGCATTTATGGACCTTATGCATCGTATCTTTAGGCCATACTTAGACAAGTTTCTAGTAGGCTTTATAGATGATATCCTTATCTACTCGAGGTTTAAAGATGAGCACGAAGAACATCTTAGAACAACATTAACATTGGTGTGAGCACATCAGCTATATGCAAAGTTGAGTTAGTGTGAGTTTTGGCTCACTGAAGTACAATTCTTAGGACATGTAGTCTCAGGAGAAGGAATTAAAGTGGATCCATCCAAGATTGAAGCTGTAACCAAATGGGAGAGACCAAAGAATGTGTTTGAAGTACGTAGTTTCCTTAGTTTAGCAGGATACTATGACATGTAGTCTCAGGAGAAGGAATTAAAGTGGATCCATCTAAGATTGGAGCTGTAACCAAATGGGAGAGACCAAAGAATGTATTTGAAGTACGTAGTTTTCTTGGTTTAGCAGGATACTATAGAAGATTTGTTTTGGATTTCTCTAAGCTAGCAACACCACTGACAAGATTGACACGCAAGGATGTGAAGTTTATCTGGAGTGATGAGTGTGAAAAATCATTCAATATGTTGAAGAAGAGATTAACCACTGCACCAGTCTTAACTACACCAGTATGTGGAGCTGGTTATGTCATCTATTCAGATGCATCATTGAAGGGATTAGGATGTGTGCTAATGCATGAAGGTAAGGTTGTAGCTTATGCTTCAAGGCAGTTGAAGACACATGAGATGAATTAACCAACTCATAACTTAGAGCTAACAGTTATAGTATTTGCATTGAAGCTATGGAGGGACTATCTTTATGGTGAGAAAATTGATATATTTTCTGATCATAAGAGCCTACAGTATATCTGTACACAGAGAGATTTAAATTTGAGACAAAGGAGATGGATGGAGTTTCTCAAGGATTATACATACACATTTGACTACCACCCAGGAAAAGCCAATGTATTTGCAGATGCATTAAGTAGAAAGTCAAGGGCAATGGTTGCAAGCATGGTTATGCATGCATGGGATCTACATAGAGAGATTGAAGAAACTGACATACATGCTGAAGAAATAGTGTGTAACACCATGGTTGTACCGGAGTTACAACAACAAATTTTAGAAGCTCAACAGAGTGATAATGAGATGATATGGATACACAAGAAATTGTCAGAAGGCCGAACACCCGATGGATGGAGTTATTCCACAAGTGGACTGAGATTCATGGGAAGATTGTTTGTGTCATTACCACTAAGAATGAAAGTATTGGAAGAAGCTCATAATTCAAAGTTTACAGTACACCCAGGAGGATCAAAGATGTACCAGGATATGAAGAGACAGTATTGGTGGAAGGGAATGAAGAAGGACGTAGCTTTATTTGTGTCAAGATGTCTCACTTGTCAACAAGTAAAGATTGATCACCAGAAGACAGGAGGATTACTTCAACCCTTACCAATTTCAGAGTGAAAATGGGATCATATCACTATGGATTTTGTTATGGGTTTACCTAGAACATTTCATGGTAAGGATACCATATGGGTTATTGTGGATAAACTAACTAATAAGTTTGTACATTTCCTACTGAAAAAGGAGGGGTACCGAAATACTACCAACTTTTCGTTTGGGCTCGTGAGACTTATGGTCAGATATGGAAAAATTGAATTTCAATATCCAAATCTGTATAACCTGAGTTGTGATCACAAGTGATCAATTCCTACAAAGACAAGTCTCTGTAAATCTTTATTCAAGATTTGGAATCAACGTCAGGATATGAATAACGTACGACTTGTGTCGCTTTAATATATAATCAGAGATATAAATGCAAAAGGTAAAGCACACAAGACACCAGAAGTTTTGTTAACGAGGAAACTGCAATCCAGCAGAAAAACCCCGGGACCTCATCCAGTTTGAAAACCACACAGTATTAACTGTCTACAAGCACTAACCTACTATCAGACTTCGGATTGGAATGTAGAAGAGACCGATTCCACCCTCCAAGCGAATCAGCTACTGTTGTACTCCTTACGTCTCTGGATCCCCCAAAGATCGTCACGCACTTGATTCCCCCAGCTGACGTCCTTTACCGGCCCAGGAGTTGCTTTGACCGCGGTCAAAGACTTTTTGTACTCAAACCGTCTTTCGACAGAGAATACGTAAAGAACAATTTTTCCTTTAGATATAATCAAGGTTTTGGAAAACTTGTCTCGTGCTTTGAGGAACCGTTCACAAGGTCAGGTATCAAAAGCAAACAATTAGGGTTTGCACGAGAACCGTGACGACCTAATTGTATTCTTGCAAGAACAACTAGAGAACCTAGAGATATCTTGCAGAATCCCTAACCTATATGTAAAACAACCTAAGTTGATGTACAATATAGATCGAATCTATCAATCATGGTTTTACAACCTATAATCCTTGAATGGCCTTATTGCAGAAGAGAAGGACCAAAGAATAGACAAGGATTGTAATGGTCTACCTGGATACAAGTTCAGAACTATCTAGAGAAGAAAGATAGTTTAACTTGGCTTTACAATCCCGAAGTAAAGTCTTATGTAATTCTCACCTTGTTCGTGAAGAACAGAAACAGCAGAGAACAACCTTATGTAGCACACACACCAGCAGGGATGGTTTGTTAAGCTACATGTATGCTTATTTATAGTTATGGTTGCTTAAGGATAAAGCTAAGATTCCTTGTGCAACAAGTTAGCTAGTGACCGTGTAAACACGCCCCGTTACTTAACTTGCACACAATGAATCTAGTCACCTTTCTATTG
>JAJJMA010339693.1:0-13447 GCA_023529015.1 Papaver nudicaule
TTTTTTTAACGAGGAAACTGCCTTGCAGAAAAACCTCGGGACCTCGTCCAGATTGAACACCGCCCAGTACAAACTGACTACAAACACTAGCCTACTATAAGACTTCGGTCTGGGATGTAGCAGAGACCAACTCAAGCCCTCCAAGTGAATTGGCTACTGTCGCACTCCTTACGTCTCTAGATCCCCCACAAATCGTCACGCACTTGATTCCCCCAGCTGACGTCCTTTACAGGCCTAGGAGTTGCTTTGACCGATGTCAAAGGCTTGTGTCGGCAATACTGGCTTTGCAACCTAATTGTTGACGTATGGTCTAACTGTCCTCTATCAGTTTACCACACACAAATTGACTTCCTTCGCATTGTTAAATCCAGGTCATACGGAAATCTACTTCACAAATCAGGGCTGACAAGCAAACCGAGTAAGCTATGCCCATCTGTCTCTACCCCAGTTATACACGAAGAATCACTTAAGAAACTTGTATAACTGGAGCTAACTAGGTCTTACAACACCGAGTGCAGCCGTGCGTTGCTACCTTTCAACCTTTATGTAACTTAACCAGTTCTTGTATAGCCGTATAGCATAAGAGACAGACTATGGAATAGACAAGAACAAAGATAGGTTACTGAGGTTACAGGTCAATCTGATTTCAACCACTAAGGTATCAATCCACCTGTGCTTCCCAACTCTCAAGAGAAGTCTTTTATAGTCGTAGGGAGTTCCCATAGGAGCTGCAACCTATAGAGGATGACTATACCACAACAAGCGTTCACCGAAGTGAAAAGAGTTTACGTTACCTTCCCTAAGGACCTTCACGTATGCTTGATGCTTGCGGTATTTGTCCATAGACACCTCTATTTATAACACTCAATAAGAAAGGTTGCTTTGGAATAAAACAATCAATTACTTGTTCCACAAGTTAAGGAAACCCTAAACTTGATAACCAAGTAATAGAGATTAATCTCAATTGGAATTCTTTTTATCATTATCTGCCAAGTGTTTTGTTAGCTCAAAAAACTTCAAGATAGAATCCAATAGACCTGAGATAATCTTTATCTTATTGACTCATTGAAGATCGTTAGATGGACCACAAAAGATATTTATGTGATATACAAGTCCACCTAAGAGATAAAGGAGTTTAGAGTTTGACTCAAGTGAAATTCTGAAAGAATATCCACTAAATCCGACACCAGCAAAGTAACCAACATTGGATTCGCGTACAGGTTCGCGAAATGTTCAGTCACTTTGGAACTCAGAAGAATTCCGAGTTTCTGGTTTGCGAACCGGTTCGTTAACCGTCCGCCTGTCAGATTTCGTCAAATTTGGATTCCGCTGGAAGTACTGGGCTTAGCCAGAACTTAGACGTGTGTACGTCCTCAGATGTAATCCATGGACTCTTTGCTCAAGAGTACTCCTTTAGATTCATCCATATCCAACTAACGATTTGCAAGCAAACCATTGTAATGGACACATGGCACCGAATCTATCTCATTCATTCTTGTACTCACAGTATTTGTGGGAACAAACACTGGTCATGACACAAGGCCACGTTAGACAAGAATACGATCTCAATCGCTATTATCACTACTAAAGTAGTCGACTATATTTCGAAAGAATAGAAAAAGTAGAATAGAAGAATTTCCATAAAGTCATAACTCCTACTAACCTTTTGTCGATGAAGAATAATTGATGTCTTCTTTGTCTTCACAGTCTTCGTCTTCAAGGTCTCTACTACTTTGTCTATATCCCAATTCCGAAATCTAAACTCTAGTAGGCTAAATCAAGAATTGAGTTTTGACACCTAAAACTGACAACTAGCTTGACATACCAACGCTAGTGGGTTTGACCGGACAATGTCCTAACAATTTTAATCAGGTTAGCTAAGTTATTGTTAATTATAATGGCCAAATAACCTCTCCTTCTCCATGTTTCACCATGCCGCCACCACCACCACTAGCAGGACCACCGTCGTCACCGCTGCCGCCACTATTTTCGTCTGGTTTCATCCATTTTCGTCTGGTTTACTCTATTTTCGTCTGGTTTACTCCATTTTCGTCTGGTTTTTTTACGGCTGTTTTTTTTACACTAAATTCGACTAGGTTGGTTGTGACAACTTAGCAAACTGAATTTCGTCTGGATTTAACCAATTTTCGTCTGGATTTAGTCCATTTCGTCTGGTTTTTTACACTGAATTCGGCTAGGTTGGTTGTGACAACTTAGCAAACTGAATTTCGTCTGGATTTAATCCATTTTCGTCTGGATTTAGCTTATTTTCGTCTGGATTTAGTCCATTTTCGTCTGGATTTAGTCCAACCGAAATCTGGATAAGGATGAGCTAAGCGACGGGTACCGGAGATCTTGTTAACAGAGACTTGTTTCTCTAGTTTAATAGTAGCAGTATCTACTACATTCTCTATTGCTGCAACCTCCAGATGAGGTTTGTCACCCTCATCATCATCTTTCTTAACTCCGGTGATGACATTACCAGTACTAGTAGTTGATGATTTAATAAGCGTGGTGGCGGAGAAGAACATGACTCCTCTTCAGAACTACTACTACTGCTACTATTAGTACTACTGTTGCTACTATGGTTCCTCTCCTCGTTTGATGTTATAGTGGCGGCAAACATGGACAATGGCGGCGGTGGGGGTGCTGGTAATGGTGGTGAAAATATGGAGATTAGGTATTAATTTTTATGGTGGCCGATTAGGTTTTAATTTTTATGTGATTAGGTTTTCACTTAGGATACCCCTTATAACACACCCTAGGATGGTAATATTGTTTTGGGGTCTCTCTAAAGAAGGGGGGTCCCTAAAATAGCCGATCAATTGAATTGCAATATTTGCAACCATCCTAGCTTTTCAAAATTTTGATTTTCCTGTCATTGCAATATTCGCCGCTCCTATATCCAGACTCCAGTTTCTTGACTTAAAATGGTCAAGGATTTATTAAAACTGGCTGTTTTAGGGGCCGGCAGAATTGTTAGAGAAGCCGGAAAACAATATTGATATCCTAGGGGGTGTTATAAGGGGTGTCTAAAAACATTGAAAAGTCTAAATTACCCTATTGATTTTCGGTTGGACTAAACCCTAAAATCCAACCGAAATTAGCTTGCTTTCCAGATTTTCGTCTGGATGTTTACAATTTGCATGCGTAATTTGCAGACGAAAACTAGTTTCTTAGATTGTGTCACAATGATTGTAGCCGAAATTAATGTTAAATGTGAAAAATGCAGACGAAAATTGAGTACGATTTTGTTTTTTCGTCCACATATATCCAACCGAAACTGTTAATGGCAGCACTTTCGGCTGGGTTATAGTCCAAAATCAAGACGAAATTTGCCTTTACAAAAACTTTTGCTATAAAGAATTTTCGGCAGGAATCTCATAATTTAACAAACTTTTCGTCTGGATTTTAAAAAAATTCGGCTGAATTTTGTACTTATATCTAGACGAAAATTACTGTACGGCCAAGATTTCCCCAAATTTGAAAATTTTCGGTTGGATTAAGAACAAACCCAAACCGAAAATGGGGTTTCGGCTGGATTCTGGGTAAAATTTCAGACGAAAAACACTTCTGGAACACACAAAAATCACATTTTTACGTGATTTTAAAGATTTGAGAACATATAGAGGCATACTTGAGTGTTTTCTTGTGTTGATCCATGATTTACGGGGTAAAAGTGTTCATAATCTGCAGGATTGAGCTCCAGATTGTGATTTATGCCCTCGTGTGTGCCTATCAATTAAGTTTAACAATTAATCTTAGTTTCGTCTGGATGTTTACAATTAATCTTAGATTTTCGGTTGGATCTTCAAGGGGTAGTTTGGAATTAAAAAAATATGTTCGATAAGGGGTTTTGAGAAAAAGCTATTGGACAACCCTATTTTGTCTTATTATCCGGCTTCTCTAACAATTCTGCCGGCCCCTAAAACAGCCAGTTTATTAAAAAGGCCCACAGGGAGCAAAAATATACAACTTGGCCCAAAGACCAAGCCAAATTCAGTTTCAGGAGTTATAGTTTATCTAAACTCTGCTTCTAAACTCTGCTTCCAATCCCTTATCAGATCATCAAATCGGGTTCCATACCAATTTTTGATTGATCCCCATTTGAATATCAACTTCTTGATTTCGTTGATCATAAATCTTATGTCCCTGCCTCTCTCTTTTGCCATAACCCTACGATTTCTTTCCTTCTATATAGCCCAAACTATGGCAAAAGGCAGCAACATCCACACTTTTCTTGCCAAAGATCTTCCCGAGTCCAGCAACATCCAGACTCCAGTTGCAACCAGTATCTCTATTTCATACCAGCCTGTATCGCATGGTCCATGGGTACTGCATAAACTATAAGCTTGATGACACCGTGGAGATTCTCTCTGAGAATTTTATTTCATTCCAAGTGATACAGTAATGCTAAAATTGGGTAAACAGATTTCAGCATGCCTAAACAGATTTCAGCATTCACCTTTTTTACTCCACTCTTGTTTCATAATGGTTGATTCTGGAACGACCACACAAAGTTGGAAAAGAGATCGTTGCCCTAAACATCCCATCATAATAGGCACGTAGGAGACAGCCTTAGATGACTGTACTCTTGAAAAAAATTAGTTGACATTAAATGATAGGTAAATACTCCCTCCGTCCCACATAAATTGAGCTAGTTCTATTTTGATTTTGTCCCACATAAATTGAGCTGGTTCTATTTTATACCATGAACTTTCAAAACTACCATTTTAAGTCCAAAGAAGAGTGGTCCCAAGAGAGAGAGTGGAGGTAGGATAATAACAACATTTGAGGGTAAGGCTAAGGAGTTCAACTTCCACGAAAAGCGTGGTATATTCCCCAAGTTCAACCTCCAGTTCCAGATTCTCGTAGAAGTGGAAGTTGAAATGCTACTTAGGCACTCAATGATGTAGCGCCCAAAAAGTGAACTGGCGCTGAATGATACAACGTCAAAGCGAATATTCTCAGTAGATCTGATGGCTAATAACATATATTCAGATCTGATGGCTAAGATTATCTGGCGCTTTATCATTTAGCACCCCACCGCTATATGATTCAGCGCCAGACTGATGTGTCATGCTATTTAGCACTCCCCATTAGACTTAGGCTGCTAGAAATCTGATGTGTCATGCTCGTGGATATGGAACTCCCATTAGACTAAGCCTAAACATGAAAAAAAAAAATCTCTCTTTCTTGCCTTAATAATTGTGCAAATCCCAACTAGCTCAATTTATGTGGGACGGAGAGAGTATCTTTGAGCAGAACCCAATAGATAAGAAAACTTGAGATTATCTCAATCAGACTACTTCATTCCATCAATAAGGTTTTGGCGTTTTGCAAACAAAATTCAGAAAGAGAAATAATTGACATGCAAGGATAGCCAAAGGCTGTCACATAGCAGACAAATACGAGATTCCAGCAACAGTATCGAAAATAGGAAATTCACATTATATCAGAGAAAAGGGTTCAGGCTAAACTGAAATACCATAGCAGTTTAACAGAGATAGGTTACAGGAAACTAAACCATCCCCAAAACAGAAACATCAAATTAAGCAACTTGCATGACTTTACTAGAGCTAAAAGAGTAACGTTTCTCCTTGGTGTTAATGCATGCCTAATACTACTATCATATTACAAATACTAATTGACTACTTAATTTCCAGCAACCATCTAAGCTCTCTCACCACGGATCCTCCTTGCAAGCTGGATGTCCTTGGGCATGATGGTGACACGCTTAGCATGGATGGCACAAAGGTTAGTGTCTTCAAACAGTCCCACAAGGTATGCCTCATCTGCTTCCTGCAATGCCAACACTGCATGGCTCTGGAAACGCAGATCGGTCTACACAAAAGAAATTCCCAACAAAATATAAGTTTTCAAACTGGGAGAGAAAAACAAAGGATAGCAAACACAGAGACAAATACAAGAACTGCCAACCCCAATCAAATAATCTTATACCTTGAAATCTTGTGCAATTTCACGAACAAGTCTCTGGAATGGAAGCTTCCTGATCAACAGTTCAGTACTCTTCTGATACTTACGGATTTCACTGCATCAATACAAACCATGTTAACAGTTTCTCAAACAGGAATTCCAAAGCACATCGAGATCTATCATATAACTCCACAACAGCGCTTAAAAAATCAAAAAATATGTGCAGCAACCTACAAATTGATGATGCTATGACAGGAAAAAAAAATCCCCTGCCCAACAAGCAAATAATACTAACATTACTACTTTATGTTTGCACTGCAGATTGAAATTTGAAGTCACTTGTTATGATAAGAAACCATGCTAAACGCAAAAAAGTTCATTTCTCTGATGGGAACTCAGACATATGATCATCAACACGTAATATCATATACACATATTGCTGGAAACAAGAACCAATTATACGAGTATATTAAAAATATATTCACATCATGACCATCATGATTTATATGTCAAATGGACCTTTTAAATTATTCAAGAACTAACCACCAGCTTAAGAACTCCATTATACCAGGGCCGAGATGATAATTACAGCAGGCGGGTTTACCAATACCACATATAACCATAATAGTACTATAAATGAATACATATCAGACAAAGAAAACCCATGATGCAACCTCAGTGCGTTTTACCAATTCCACATGTAAGTATGTAACCATATAGCTCTAGATATGATGAACCTTGAAATATGAGCTGGGACACATTACAGGTAGACTTTTTCAAACAAGAATACGTACCGAAGAGCAACAGTACCAGGACGGTATCTGTGGGGCTTCTTCACTCCTCCAGTAGTTGGTGCAGACTTACGTGCAGCCTTCAATAGAGAAGATTCATATTTCAATTTCGACAATTCTCAAAGCATTACGAAAAACAAATACAACACATAATAATTCAACCAACCTACCTTAGTTGCGAGTTGCTTCCTAGGTGCCTTTCCTCCAGTAGACTTACGAGCAGTTTGCTTAGTACGAGCCATCTGTAACAACAACACATCACAAATATCAAATCAATAAGTAGTCTAATTTTCACGAACCCTAATTTTAACCGAAAATTGAACAAAGATCAGCAAGAAACCCTAATTTTTAACCGAATCAAATTCGCAAAACCCATAACTAAAAGAAATCATACAAAAAAAAAAACACAAAACATCAATAATGATGAACCCTAGAGAAAATGTCGTTAACAGATAAAATAATAGCGAGAAATGAAAACCCTAACTCTTAAATCACGCCAACAAAGAGAAAAAGAACAAAGCCAAGAACGTTCGAATCAAGAGTACAGTAAAACCCTGAATCGAAAACACGAAACAGAAAAGAAGAAATTAGGGTTTCAATTTCTTACCCCTTCTTCTTTTTCTTGAAGTTTCTTTTTCTTCGGTTCTTTTCTCTCTCCCAGAAGCACAAAAAAAAAACAGATAATAAAGGTTCTGCTAATGTTTACTGAATTGGTATATTTATAGACAAATTTCTTTTGTTATTAGTGGAGTCGGGGTTTGTGTACAGTACACGTAGATGCATCTGATGGGTGTGGTTGGTCGAAAATGTGTTTCTTCGGAGTTAAATGACGGTTGAGATAGAATATTGGCAAGCGGTAAGGATAGTTAATACATCTAAAATTGTTTCCTACTAGGTATTCCGGCCTGCGCTCAACCTTTTTGTTAAGGCCCCGCGTGGTTAGCAAAATCTAGAGTTAGTCGGAACTTAGGCTTCCGGTGTTTGGTTGGTCGGGTTAAATCAGTCGGGACCTACGGCCCCGGCCGAGGGTTAGCAAATTCTAGAGTTAGTCGGAGCATATGCCTCCAGTGTTTTGGCCGGAGCATATGCCTCCAGTGCTTAGCTTCGTCTTCCTAATGTTTTTTTTTTTTTTTTTGTTTTGAAAAGAACGTTGGATGGTTAAACAAAACTCATATGCACCATTTTGGAAAAGTTTTACTTTTATATGTAAAAATGCTGATATATTTTTCTTTCAATTTGGACTTACGATTTTTGCTTTATCTAGGAAGCTAGATTTGATGAGAAAATTATCCCATAACAATACCATCCACATGGTTATTTGGTTAAACAACGTTTCTTTTTATAGTAGGCAGGTTTAAGAAATTATTTAATTCGCAGTGTCACTTCACCGTGTTTATAGTAGGCACGGCCTACAACCCGACCATTGAGAACGGCCACAGTATATTAACGGCAGCTGCTTTCTCATACTCAATCCAAAACTCCATTTCCCTCAATTTCATGTCCATATTCTTCTCATACTCCACCAACAGCAACAACTGTTACTCAAGTCCCGACATTGCCTTTGAAATCTCTCATGAACCTATGTGGAACCTATCGAACCCATGGCAACACACTCTTTTCTTCCATGTTCTCGGCTAAAACCCACTGGCAAGAAAACTGAACTGCAGAGTTTGTCCAGACCTTTTTACAAACACTTTAAGTGCGTGTTTTTTCCCTCAGACAGATGACTATGCCGTTAATGCTTAAACCCATTTTTTAGCCCTGCCATGCACATCATTCGCATTCAATGACAAACCACAATCACAACCTCAACAGAACTCGAATACACCTGTATAACTTAACATCAACTTATTCCATTGATAGTCTTCTGTATTGTAATCAGGTACACTTTTATCAAGATCATCAGCAACGTGTTGTTGAAGCATAGCCCATTTGGAGACAAACTGACGTATATCCTCTTGAAAAATCATGAATGTGAACTCATGAAAAAGATCATGGCTAGCTGTTGCTTGAACAACTTTCCTTGTTCCTTCCATTCTTGCACACCCGTTCAAGCATTTTTTCAAGCATGTTCTGTGCATTTTTCAAACTGTCTAGCAATGAGTTTATTTAGTTTTTCTGATTCAAACAAAGCTCCTTCCCTGCAATTCCCATTCATTCAAACATTGATATAGTCAAATAGTTCAGTTATCTATTTACTAGTACTTATTTTCTTGTGTAGAAGTAATATGTATTGTTTTCCAGTATGTACTCTTTCATTTGAAGTTGTAACCGTCTCTTAACCGTGTAACTGCCTGGAGAAAGCCTATTTAGGTTTCTAAACATATATAATGAGAAAAGGTTGTTGAATGTTATTGAAGTACACAGTTGTGTCAAGGAGTTTTTGCGTTGGTTTGTCTCGAATCAAACCAATTGGGAGGTAGGGATTTCCTCGAATTAATCTCACAATCATTCTCATTTTACAATTCTATTCATGTTGATTTGCTGGTCGTAGCATCTTGGTATGCAGAGCCAGGCTATGGGTCAAAATGGAGAAACAAAGGATTCATCATCAGAACAAAAACAACCATCATTGGAGACTATTGAAATTGGGCAGAAAGCAATTCTCAATAGTTTAAACGATTTGTGTGAACACTTTAAAACAATTTCAGATCTTCTTTTGGAAAAAGCAGTTAAAGAAAATGTTGGAAACTCTTCAAATTCAAGATACACAGGAGGTGTTCGATCAAATGACGTAAAAGGATTTCAGCATACTTCTTCATTTGAGCATCAAAGACCCCGAGTAAAACTAGATTTTCCTCGCTTTGTTATTGGAGAAGATCCAGCAATATATATTTGCAAGGCAGAACAGTGGTTTTCACATCATGATATTCCTGTCTCTGAAAGAGTTCAACTGGCAGGATTCCACCTTGAAGGGGATGCACAGTTATGGTTTCAATTACTTAAGCAAAAAAATGATTTATATTTCCTGGGAAGAGTACAAGGACAATCTGTATTCACGGTTTGGGGATAATCAATACATGGATTTCTTTGGAGAGTTGTCGAAGTTAAGCCAAACCAACACCGTACAAGAATTTCCGGAAAAATTCGAAAGGCTACTGGCGAAAGCAGGGCCAATACCCCAGCATCAACAGGTCAGTATGTTCATTAGTGGTTTACATGTTAGCATTCGTACTGAAGTGCAAGCAAATAAGCCTACAACACTCTCGTCCGCAATTGGTTTAACCCGTTTATTTGAAGCCAGAAACAATTCTAACAAAAAAATAGTAGCATCGTTGGTTCCAAAGATACCTTTTCAGCCACGACATCTTCCTGTTAGTTCGTCTACAAGACCACCGGTGAGAAAGATGACGATTGAAGAAATAAACGAAAGAAAAAATCAAAGGGGTTGTGCTTCAAATGTAATGAAAAATTTGTTCCTGGACATCGCTGCAAGAAGCTTTTCTCTATTCAAGCGAATCTCGAAGAAAGCGACGATGATGCAGAGACGAAAACTGAAGAAATTAGTGATGAACTAGATGAAGAACAACCAGAAATTTCTTTGCATGCTATTTCAGGTAGCCAAACACCTGAAACAATGCGAGTGTTGGGAAAAATTGGGCTAAAGTCGATAACAGTGTTGATAGATTCAGGAAGCACACATAACTTTGTTTGTCAGCAACTTGTAGAAAAGATTGGGTTGCAGCCAATAGTGAAGGGAAAGCTGGAGGTAATTGTGGCGACAGGGGAAAGGGTAAGCAGTTCAGGTGTGTGTCCTCAAACTCAATTAATGCTACAAGGAGTACTAATATCTGTCGATGTTTATATACTTCCACTTGATGGCTATGAAGTTATATTAGGCACCCAATGGTTGCGTACACTGGGTCCAATTGAGTGGGATTTCTCAAAGCTTAAAATGAAGTTCAAAGTTGATGGGAAGGAAGTTGCTCTACAAGGGTTAACTAAATCCAAAAACCGAGTTGTTGACAGCCCCAGACTACTTCGAGCAGCCAAGAAGAATAAAGGTGTTTTACTGCACCTATATTCTCTCGAAGCATCACAACCATCAGTAGATAAGTGTCAAGCCCCCTCTGACATACAACAACTTCTTAGAAAATACAAGGTAGTGTTAACACAACCTAAAGCTCTTCCACCTAATCGATTAGAAGATCACAGATCCATTGCAACCGGGTTCTGGGCCTGTCTCTGTTAAGCCTTACCGATATCCCCATTTTCAGAAAATGGAGATTGAGAAAATCGTCAATGAAATGTTGTCTTCAGGTGTAATCCGCCCCAGCAACAGTCCTTACTCTTCTCCTGTGATTTTGGTGAAGAAGCATGATGGCTCTTGGAGGATGTGTGTCGACTACAGAGCTTTGAATCATATTACTGTTAAGGACAGATTTCCTATACCAGTTATTGACGAGTTATTAGATGAATTGAATGGTGTAGTGTTCTTCTCAAAACTAGATCTTCGTTCGGGGTATCATCACCCAGATGACATTTAGAAGACTGCTTTTCGAACTCATCAAGGCCATGAGTTTCTCGTGATGCCCTTCGGTCTTACCAATGCGCCTTCCACATTCTAGTCCCTAATGAATGAGGTATTCAAAATTTATTTGAGAAAATTCATTCTCGTTTTCTTTGATGATATACTCGTTTATAGTAAGACATGGGAGGAGTATATGAGTCACTTAGAGATTATATTCTCCATTTTGAGTTCTAACCAGTTGTTTGTGAAGTTAGAAAAATGTGATTTCGGCCAGAAGGAAGTTAAATACCTCGGCCATATTATCTCAAGTTCAGGAGTCGGAGTGGACCCAGAAAAGATAGATGCAATGATTAGCTGGCCTAAGCCGACCACACAAAAGTCCTTGCGAGGTTTTTTGGGGTTGACAGGTTACTACCGTAAGTTTATTCAAAATTATGGTAAGATTGCTGGACCTCTTACGAAGATGTTAAAAAATGACTCATTTAAGTGGAATCCATTGGCAGAAGAAGCCTTTAAGAGACTGAAAGAGGTAATGACTCGAGCACCTATCCTTGCGTTACCTGATTTCACAAAGAAGTTCATTGTTGAGTGTGATGCATATGGTTCTGGAGTTGGGGCAGTTCTTTTACAAGACAGACCGATTGCATTTTACAGTCATGCGCTACAAGGGAAGCATCTCTTAATGTCCACATATGAAAAGGAGGTGCTAGCTCTAGTTTTAGCAGTACAAAAATGGAGACCGTATTTGTTGGGAAGGCAATTCATTGTAAGGACTGATCATCAAAGTTTAAAGCATTTATGGGTTCAGAAGATTACTACAGCTGCTCAACAACGTTGGCTTTACAAGTTGATGGGTTTTGATTTTACTGTGGAATATTAGAAGTGGAAGAGAAAATATTGTTGCAGAAGCCTTATCGCGAAGAGAAGAAAATTGCGACAAAAGAGTTTGTGGTATATCCCACCCTGTTCCAAGCTGGATTGAAGCTCTCAAAGAGGAAGTTGCAAAGAATCCTACCTTACAGAATATAGTAAAACTAATCAAAGAAGATGAAGATGTAGGTCCATGGAAATTTCAAGATGGTGTCTTATTTTTCAAGGAAAAGATATATATAGCTGAAGAGTCTCTTCTAATTTTAGACATCGTCGACCAGTCCCATAGAAGCACGCACGAAGGATTTCAGAAGACTTACCACCGGGTTCGATCCAACTTCTACTAGAAGGGAATGAGAAGAACAATTAAGGAATTCATCAAGAACTGTGATATTTGCCAACGACATAAGGCAGAACAAGTATTACCTGCTGGCCTTCTCCAACCGCTTCCGATACCGAATCAAGTGTGGGAGGATATCTCCATGGACTTCGTTGAAGGTTTGCCTACTTTTAATGGTAAATCTACTATTTTTGTGGTTGTTGATAGGTTGTCAAAGTATGCACATTTCACTGCTATTTCACACCCATATACTGCTGTTGGAATTGCAAAGGTTTTCTTTGATCAAATATTTTGCTTGCATGGAATGCCAAGGTCTATTGTATGTGACAGAGATCTCACAAGTGCATTTTGGAAGGAGTTGTTTCAGTTAAATGGTCCCAGTTTCAACCTTAGTACTGCTTATCACCCACAAACGGATGGACAAAGCGAAGTTGTTAACCGTACCTTGGAGATGTATCTTCGTTTCTTTACTAGTTCCCAGCCAAAAAGGTGGAGTCAGTGGCTGACATGGGCAGAGTTTTGCTATAATACGAGTTTTCACTCAGCAATTAGTCGAACACCTTTCGAAGTGGTTTATGACCGTGAACCTCCTTCTTTGATAACTTATATACCAGGGACAACTAAACTTGAAGCCGTGGAACACGAATTGATTAGTAGAGATGTTGTTATCAAAGTCATTCGTGAGAAGATCAAGGAAGCGCAAGCCAGAATGAAGAAAATATATGATTCCAAGCATAAAGAAAGGGAATTTTCAGTTGGAGACATGGTTTATATAAAGCTGCACCCTCACAGACAAGTTTTTGTTTCCATGAAAAAGAATCAAAAGCTAGCTGCCAAGTATTATGGTCCATTCAAAGTTCTGCAAAGAATTGGTCAGGTAGCTTATCGACTCGAACTTCCAGCAGGGTCACGCATTCACCCGGTGTTTCATGTTTCTCTCCTTAAGATAAAGATTGGAGTACACTGTGATGTTCTACCTAAATTACCAACAGTGAATACTGACGATGACACACTCATTCCATTACCTCAAGCGGTTCT
>JAJJMA010339700.1:0-11058 GCA_023529015.1 Papaver nudicaule
TTAAACTCTTGTTGATGAATCCGTAGTCAGCAACTACAACATATCCAGCTCAAACAACCATAAAGGTACGCTTACGTGGGTTAGTATGCTCATCCCACATGTTGTTTGTGCGTAAGAGTAAGAATCTGAGCAAACTTTAAAGTTCGTGTATCAAAACTTATAAAGTGATTCTACTCATTCTTGATACGAAGTTTCTTCTCAGCTTTAATTACTCCCCCTTACTTGATACTTTGTGAAAAGCACAACAAGTAAGCACATGATGTTCTCCCCCTATGGTTATGCACCACAAGAACAAGAACCATATGTATTCTCCCCCTATTTGTCACAAAAATATGACAAAGTAGTTCGAGACTAGGGTTTCATAAACCTATGATGATAGGTTAAGCTAAGTACTCGCATATCAAGTTTAAAGATGGTATACTTAGGAAATCTGAACAAAAGATTCCTGAGTTCTCACCTTATGGAGAAATATAGATACAACTTTCTCCCAATATTCCACATCCACGCTCCCCAAAAAGATTTGTTATTAAGCGCAAGTTCAAGATAAGAACTCTCCCCCGTGTGGTGTTATTCAATAGAGAACAACTTGCAAAGTCTAACTTGGACAAACAGTTTAATGTATCCAGTATTCCTTTGTTTAAAACAGAAGTCATGGACTTTGTTTGCAACTTGTATATTTAAGAACTCTTAAAACCAAGTTGAGTTAGAGAAACATGAAGGATACATATCCATATTCAAGGATTTGACAACCTTTGAACAAATGAATATTAACTTGATCAATGTTAATGACATACCTCTATGTAATCTCCAACCGGGTCTGTGCCCTATTCTTGTGATTTACCTCACCGTATCAATTGAAAGGGCACTACATGGTGAGGCTGCACAAACACAATCAAGTTGTGTCTGGGTGAACAATTTCTTGTTCACCTTTGATGGTTAAAACATGATCTCCTACATTACTGGATTTTTCACCAGAAGTAGCCTTCGGCTTAGAGTTCTTTGCCTTACCCTTTTTTCTGTTTTTCATCAGTAACCCAACCATCTCATGATGTGATTTAACCATATCAAGTATTTGTTGGTTAAAGAGCACAATATTTTTCATGAATTCTCTTTGGGTAGCCTTACTAGGGTGAGCATTCCCTTCGGCATTTATTGCTCTATCAATATTAGGAGCAGTATGATCTTTCTTCCCATCTTCTCATCAAGATTACTTGAGAGAGAATTCGATTGACTATCCTTTTGCAGGTTAGTTGATCTCCAATTGGGAACATCAGATCTAGTCTTCGCATTTACAAAGTGTTCCTTTCTATGACGATTAGGAGAGGACTTTGTAGAGCGTTTATAGGCAGAACTCAGTTTATCATGAGACTGATTTTTATACCTAAAGGATGGACGTTCGCAACCTGCATGAAGATGATTAGCCTTGTTGTTTGATCTAGATTTGATCTCCAACACACTTGCATCATTACAAATGTTGGCTTTTTCGTTCCTTTTACGGAATCTGCATCTTCTTTCCAAGTGACCTTTATTACCACAATAAAAGCAACGTTTGGTAACAAAACGAGTGGGATGCTCATTATTACCTGGATGTTGTTGAGCTTGAAAGGCTTTTCTCTTTTTATCCTTAACTTGTGGTAGAGGTATTTCACTTTTGGAATTTGTAGTAGCCTTTGGTTGAGAAGAATCTTTAGCCTTGACAAATTTCACCTCTTTGTTAATACTTGGAACGTCTATTCCTTTATAGCCCAATCCTCGTGTGTCACGATGATTTTTACTCTCTCCTAACATCAAGGTTAATTTGTCTGAGCTATTGTTGAACTTATTTAAGTTCTCTTTCAAACTCAAGTTCTCTTCTTCCAACCTCTTGATCTTTTCATAAGCATTAACTAGATCATTTTTAGATGAATCACCATTCTTAAGATTATATAGTTTAGCTTGAAGAAGTATTTCTCGATCATGACCTTCAGAAATTAGTAATTTGAGACTTCTAATTTCTTCGTTGTGATCGATTGTACCATTAGTATCAAGTTCCTTTTGCAAGGTAACATTTTGACAACGAAGTCTGTCACATTCAACCTCTTTACAGAACAAGGACCTCTGAGCTTCTGAAAGTTTCAGATAACATTCCTTGATGAGGTTATTCGTAACAATATCTCCATGGTACACTTCTTCATCAGAGTCAGAACATGTGTCCTGATCAGAGTTCCCAGCAACATAAGCTACATTATTTGTCTTACATTCTTGATCGACATTTGACATATCATCAATAATTGCAATGTAAGATGGATTCTCTTTTGCATCTTTGGTAGGGCATTCAGATGATTTATGCCCAAAACCAAGACACTTGAAGCATTGAACATTATCATTAACACAATTGAGTGTTTCCAGAGAGGAAGATGATGTATGTCTGGATAAATCCTTTTTCCGTTTTTTAAAACGTTGAGGAGAGTTATCCCAATGCTTTATTCGTGATTCACTAGGTTTAGATGTACTAGTACGGTTCACGAACCATAGGGCAATACCTATCTCTTTTTTCAGGAGATTTCTGACATGTTGTGTGATTAAGGACATAGTAGAGCTTAATTCCTTTTCGAAACAATCATCACACACATCAACCTGGGTAGTGTTGATTTTGTCAGAAGAGGTACTGGGAGGGCTAACGGCTTTTAAAGCAATTGATTTATTTTGCTCATGATCAAAGACTTTAAGTTTACTAACAAGGTCACTTCTTGTTATTGTTAAGCCGTGTACTTCTTGGATGGCATGTTTCTTTGATTCGTACCTTGAGGGTAATGACCTCAAAATTTTACTCACAATGTCCCTTTCCAGAATAGTTTTACCATAGGTGTGACATGCATTTACTATCTCAGACAATTTGTGATTAAATTCCTCAAAGGTATCATCCTCAAGCATTCGAAGGTTTTCCCAGTCAGACATAAGGTTTTGAAGTCTAGCTTCTTTCTCTGCTGTATTTCCTTCAACTACATTCCTTAATCTATTCCAAGCCTCGTGAGAGGTTTCACATGTAGCTATGTGATGGAAAAGATCAGGTGTGACTGCATGAATGATAGCATTAAGTCCATCATAGTTTTGCTTAGCGGCGAGTGTTTCCACATCAGTATAAACCGCTATGTCTTTGGGAACAGTTTTACCGTCAACTTCAACAGTTGGTGGTGTATATTCCTTTATGACATAAACCCAAGTTTTGAAGTCTCGGGCTCGCAAAAACGAAGTCATTGCAGTCTTCTACCATAGGTAATTTGTGCCATCGAACTTTGGTGGTACGTTACAAGCTCTTACGCTTTGATCCATGACTCACAAGCCTAGATAAACACAGACAGTTACGTCTTTAATGTGTTCACCTGCTCTGATACCAATTGAAAAAGGAGGGGTACCAAAATACGACCAATTTTTCGTTTGGGCTCGTGAGTCTTATGGTTAGGTTTGGACGATCTCAAAAATTAATATCCAAACCTAGATAACCGGAGTTGTGATCTAGGGATCAACTCGACAAAGATGAATCTTTGGAGTAAACTCGACGGTTATGGATCACGTACTTCTTGTGTTTGCTTTTAATTATATGTCAGAGTTTATATAATTGCGGAAAGGAAAAGCACACAAGACACCAGAACATTTTTTTAACGAGGAAACTACCTTGTAGAAAAACCTCGGGACCTTGTCCAGATTGAACACCGCCCAGTACAAACTGACTACAAACGCTAGCCTACTATAAGACTTCGATCTGGGATGTAGCAGAGACCAACTCAATCCCTCCAAGCGAATTGGCTACTGTCGCACTCCTTACGTTCTAGATCCCCCACAGATCGTCACGCACTTGATTCCCCCAGCTGACGTCTTTTACATGCCTAGGAGTTGCTTTGACCGATGTCAAAGGCTTGTGTCAGCAATACTGGCTTTGCAACCTAATTGTTGACGTATGACTGCACTGTCCTCTATCAGTTTATCTTACACAAGTTGACTTCCTTCGGATTGCTCCAGGTCATACGGAAATCTACTTCACAAATCAGAGCTGACAAGCAAACCGAGTAAGCTATGCCCAATTTGTCTCTACCTCAGTTGTACACGAAGAATCAGTTAAGAAACTTGTACAACCGGAGCTAACTAGGTCTTACAACACCGAGTGCAGCCATGCGTTGCTACCTTTCAACCTTGTGTGTAACGTATCAGTTCTTGAATAGTTGTATAGCAGAAGAGACGGACTATGAAATATACAAGAACGTGATCCGGTTACCAAGGTTACAGGTTAATCCGATTTCAACCAAATAAGGTCTCAATCTCCTACCTGTGCTTCCCAACTCTCAAGAGAAGTCTTTTATAATCGTAGGGAGTTCCCAGAGGAGTTGCAACCTATAGAGGATGACTATACCACAACAAGCGTTCACCGAAGTGAAAAGAGTTTACGATCACTTCCCTAAGGACCTTCACGTATGCTTGATGCTTGCGGTATTTGTCCGTAGACACCTCTATTTATAGCACTCAATAAGATAGGTTGCTTTGGAATAAAGCAATCAATTACTTGTCCCACAAGTCAAGGAAACCCTAAACTTGCCAACCAAGTAATGGAGATTAATCTCAATTGGAATTCTTTTTAAGTTTATCTGCCAAGTGTTTTGTTAGCTCAAAAACACTTCAAGATAGAATCCAACAGACCTGAGATAATCTTTATCTTATTGACTCATTTAGGATCGTTAGATGGACCACAAAAGATATTTTTGTGATATACAAGTCCACCTAAGAGATAAAGGAGTTCAGAGTTTAACCCAAGTGAAATTCTGGAAGAATATTCACTTAATCTGAATACCAGCCAAAGTAACCGACATCTAGGTTCGCGTAGGTTCGCGAAATGTTCAGTTACTTTGGAACTCAGTAGAAATCCGAGTTTCTGGTTTGCGTACTGGTTCGTGAACCGTCCGCCATTCAGATTTGGCCAAACTTGGATTCCGCTGGAAGTTCTGGGCTTAGCCAGGACTTAGACGTGTGTACGTCCTCAGCTGTAATCCATGGACTCTTGCTCAAGAGTACTCCTTTAGATTCACCCATATCCAAGTAATGATTTGCAAGCAAACCATTGCAATGGACAAATGGTATCGAATCTATCTCATTCATTCTTGTACTCATAGATCTTTCTAGACTTACAGTAAAGTGGTCAGAATTCATTACTTGCTGTAAATTCGACCATTTATGAGGGTAAGGATATATGCCGGAGCTCTGAGGATCGGGAGACATACTGAGTTCACTCAGTCAAAAAAATCGGTTACATTTCTCCATGAAAATTCTTCAATAAAATCATGTTTTACGTCAGATTATTTGATTTTTGATCATATTTCTTCATAAAGCTTTATAGATATGCATGATTAAATCGACATCTTTCGTCTTTCTTGTTTTTAATCAGATTATTCGTACTAATACCTCTTCTTTTTTCAAAACAGGAAAAAGTTTTTCAAAATCATGATTAACTAACTTTCAAAACTTGTTTTCTCCATGTGTTCACAGATAGAGTATTCCCTAATGGCGTTTTCCTTGTGTTTTGTTGTGGTCAAAGCGTTTGCAGTAACTGTTGTTGAGTTCGTTGTTAACTTAGTGATCTTCTTGGTTGCCATTGTTATCATGAGTAACAAAGAAATATTCTGATTCTTACCCGATTCAGTCATTCAGAAAATCACACCAACATTTCGCACGTACCACCATACCAAAATCAGACTCAAAAGGCTCCAAAAATTCAAAATTCGAAAACCCTGGATCCTATTTTTTCTCATCACAGCTGGAATTGCAATACTTACCTTATCAGAAGGAAAAATAGTATCAACATTCTGTTCTATATCCCGTAACCAATTCCCTAAATATAGAGGTCAAGAATATCTCTGCAGAAATGTGGAAGATTCGGAAACCCTAACCCTAAAGATGGAAGATAAGATATATAAACAAGACAAGAGGGAGGTAGAAGACACAGAGAGGAAGAAGGAAAAAAATTCAACATAGGAAAAAAATATGAGTGAAGTGGTAGACTTAGCTGAGAAGTTCAAGAAAGCCATGCTTGAGCTAGGTGAAGCGTCTGAAGTAGTAGTGATGGTAGGGGATGAAACAGAGGAAGAAGAGCAGGAAGAACAATGGGAACACTGCCTCATTGGAACCATCATCATGGAAGGGAAGATGAGTCACTATACAACTGAAAATCACCTTCGTCCTCAGTGGAACTTCATTAAACCAGAGGAACTGAAGGTGTTTGGGATTGATGATAATGTGCTAATCTTTAAGTTTGCAAAGAGGGAGGACATAAGAAGGGTGTACAAGGAAAGGCCATGGAGTGTGGATGGTAACCTGATAATCCTACATGAATACAACCCACTGCAAAAGTATCATGAATGGGATTGGGAACATCAATGTTTCTGGATCCAATTGAGGTACCTACTTCCTGAGCATATGAATGTTAGATCTGTCAGGGAAATGGGAAAGGTTTTGGGAGAAGTGATTGCAATTGAGCCACCAGATGTTGTACCTGTTGATGGTATACCAGTGAAAGTCTGTG
Organism: Papaver nudicaule; assembly: GCA_023529015.1. Lineage (NCBI taxonomy): Eukaryota > Viridiplantae > Streptophyta > Magnoliopsida > Ranunculales > Papaveraceae > Papaver > Papaver nudicaule. Next base: position 6,548 of record JAJJMA010339700.1, read on the forward strand.
TGATCATCAACACAGGAGACCCAATGAGGAGAGGAGTAATGGCCCTGACTGCTGCTGGGGTGACAAGATGGTATAGATATTTCTATGAAAAGCAACCTAATCGCATCTGTACTGAGTGCTACATTCTCAATCACTGTAAGAAGGCATGTAAAGCTGCATCTGAGTACCTGGAAGCTGCACACAAGAAACACTACATATTTGGAAATGTAGGCTCAATGAAGAAGGGAAAAGCAGCTCAAACCAAATGTTTGGGACAAGTTCCAATGATGCATAAGAAGACTCCAAAAGCAGGACCATTTGTGCCTCCAAAAGATGGTATGATTGTGGAAATAACTGAAGGAAATGGGGATAGATCAAAGATGGACACAAATGATGTTGAAGCAAGAGTGGTGAAAAGGCCTAGAAGTGGTATACCAGAATCCTCAAACACCAGCCAAACCTCTGTGATTACTCATGATAACAATGGCAAGGAAATGGAGATCCCAACAGCTGAAAGGGCCACAACTAAGGGAGACCTATGCAGAGACACAAGAGGAAACAAGGTTTGCACTAAAAATCCCTCATATTACATACACTACTCAATTTTTGTGCATAGTTTTCCAAAAGCAGTTTTTGATTCTTATTTTATAAGCACTACTTGTTGTGTTGTTATAATAGTTGAGTGGCCTGATTCTCATCTCCTCAAACTCTTAAAAATGAGAATCCTTGCCTGAAATGTTCAGGGTTATGGAAACAAAGACACTAGAAGCCACCTCAAAGATTTAGTCCAGTCCAATGATCCAGACATCATATTCCTTAGTGAGACCAAATCCCATAGCAATAAAATGAAAAGTATGATTAGGCCTCTAAACTATCCTAATATGTGGCTACTAGATCCATTTGGTACTAAAGGAGGACTATGCCTACTATGGAAGGATGGTATTGATCTTAAAGTAGTGGAAGCAGGGTGTAATGTGATAAACTGTTTAGTAAAGTTTGATGCTAGAGGTACTACACTTGTCTCTTGTCTGTATGGAGATTTAAATGATGATAAAGATAGGGAGGAGCAATGGGATATGATGAACAATGCTGCTCAAGCACACACTGGTAGTTGGGTAGTCATTGGTGATTATAATTTCATATTAAGTCCAGAGAAAAAACAAGGTGGAAATACACCTAATAAAAACCAGCTAGATGAATTTGTGCACATAGTAAGCTCTGCAAGTTTGTCTGATATCTCTTATTCTGGAAATGTTTTTACTTGGTCTAACAAAAGACAGGATGCAGGGCTTATTCTGGAGAGGCTAGACAGAGCTATGGGTAATTCATTATGGTTTGCTTTATTTCCAACTTGCTTAGTATACCACCCCATTCCTTTTGCTAGTGATCATGCACCTATACTTTTAACTAGTGATAAGAGTTCATGCATAGGTAAAAAGCCCTTCAGGTTTAACAAATGCATGCTTAGGGATGACTCATGCAGAGAGGTAATAGCTAAACAATGGGCTACCAGTTTTAATGGATCATATGCTTTTAGGCATAGTAAGTCACTTTACTCAGTCAAGGTGGGGGTTAGGAACTGGAACATCAAAAACTTTGGAAATTTAAACAAGCATATTAGAAATATCGAAGCAGAAATTAAACAGCTCCATAGCCAAGCCACATGTGCTAGTAATACTAGGAAATTAGATGATCTGAACTTAAGACTCAAATACTGGTATGAAGTGAAAAATGATTACTGGAGTCAGAGAGGTAAAGAAGACTATCTTAAATTGGGTGATAGCAACATTGCCTATTTTCATGAAAATGCCAATTGCAGGAAAAGGAAAACTCATATAGAGACTATTCAGAATAGTTTAGGTATCTGGTTAACTAGCAGGGAAGACATAGCTAGGGATCTAAAAGACCATTTTGTAGGTATAAGCAGATCTACTAAGCCCCATATCCCTGATAATTTTATGGATGATATCCAATCTTGTGTGACTGACAGTGATAATGATGTTTTGCTTGCAATTCCTAGTGCAGATGAAATCAAAAGAGTTGTGTTTAAAATGAAACCATGGACCTCTCCAGGACCAGATGGCTTTCCTCCTGGTTTTTACCAGAAAATGTGGGATGTAGTGGGTGAGGACACAGTGAGTATGGTACAATCATTTTTTCAGTCTAAATACATCTTAAGACAGTGTAACCATAACTTCATGTCTTTGATACCTAAGGTAAATTGCCCAAGAAATGCATCTGAATTCAGGCCAATAAGTCTTTGTAACACATCGTATAAGATTATTTCAAAAATCATCTCTAATAGACTTAGGCCTATCCTAAATAAAATGATATCACCCTACCAGGCAGCTTTTCTGCAGAAAAGGCAAATGTCAGACAACATTGTAATAGCACATGAACTAGTGCACACTATGAAGAAAAACAAATCTAAAAGAGGAATGATGGCTATCAAGCTAGATATGTCAAAGGCTTTTGATAGGGTAGAGTGGGATTTTGTAGTTCATTCTTTACTCAAGCTTGGCTTTTATAGTGAGTTTTGCAGGATGATTGAGCAATGCATTACAACAGTGTCTACTTCTGTGCTACTGAATGGATCTCCAGATGAGTTGTTCTTGCCGCAAAGGGGACTTAGGCAAGGTGACCCACTTAGTCCATACCTGTTCATTCTGTACATGGAATTCTTCTCTAGATGCTTACTAAAGGCTGAAGCTAATAACTCAATACATGAAATTAGAGTTAGGAACTGTAGCCAGTCATTAAGTCACCTATTTTTTGCTGATGATTGCCTAATCTTTCTAAGAGCAAACAAAAAAGAAGCTAAAGTTTTGCATGACATAATAAGAGAATTTAGTACTCTGTCATAACCGCATCAGCTCCACCTGCTCTCTAAAACCGCATAACCCAATTGATATCTTGGTAGTTGGTAGCCCTATTCGATACCAGTTGTCAGGGTCCACGGAAGCCCATGTCCACTTTGGCCCTGATGGCCTGATGACCAAATGATACTGTCCTCCCGCCAGTGACCGAAAGGTGGTTATTTCTAAATTTAGTTAACTTTTCAAGTTTTTTGGGTCACAATTAACTTTAAATATTTCCTGTAACGAAAATTAATTTTAAAATGATACTCGTCACACAAGGCTGCAGGTGACATGGTCTTAGACTCTTATATCCGTGGATCTTTTTAATGAATTCCCAAGTTATACTCTAGTTTAATGAGTCCGTGGATTTTTTTAGTCTCACTTGCAAAATGATACTAATAAACAGTTTAATGAGTCCGTGGATTTTATACACTTGCAAAAAATAGTAATTTCTCTTATATTTTCCTTGTCATGATGAATACATACTAGTTGATATCTTCCAAGCAGTTTGCATTGGTCTAAAACTTCATAGGCAACTCTTCTTAATTCTATAATATTGCATTATATGGTATGAGACTGGTAGACTCTCCTTTTCGACTTAAAATTGTACTAACTAATGCTCTCCTTCTAAAACCGTTTTTTCTCTATTAATCTTCATCAACCGTCATCTTCTTCCCCAAATTTCTACAGAAAAAATCTAATTTTGTTTCAATAATCTTTAGGTTATCAAATCTATTTTGATTCTTTGGATTCATTATAGATTTGATAACAGTAGTATTAGGGTTTATATGTATATATATATTTAAATAAAACCAATTGCTTTATAGCAATCCATACGTATGGCAAATATAAGCCAGTACGATTTCTCATACCTCCTGAAGGGCATTCAATTTGTTTCAATCTTTCATACAACCATTAACCGGCGTGATGATCAGAGATTGATGTTGAATATGGGCAGATCACTTCTTTTATGGAAGCATTATTTCTTCTTGGAGAGTATCCATCAAGGTGGTACTAAACCATCAGAAGATTTCAATTCCCCTGTCGGATTACATATGTTTAGTACAGAGTTTTGTCTTCGATTAGTTCAAAATTATTGTACTGATAATGTCTTACGATTTATGGATGTAATTGAAAACTATGTAATTATGTTTTATTATTAATGAAATTAGGGGTTTTATTGCCCCTTGTTCCTTCAAAAAAAAAAAAGGTAGACTCTCCTTTTCAATTTTTTCTTTATTACCTATAGTTTAAATCAATTTGACATAGAATGATGCAACTCAACTTAAATCAAGGGTTTTTTTTTAGTGATATGTCCCTCTCCTAATGATTAATTACATATACGTCCTATCTTTTAACAGATTTATCAATATATATTTTCTGTGAGTTTTCACATCCGACATTTGAAAAGCCAAAAATCGGTGCCACCTCATCAATAATAACACCCTAAATCTCTCTAACTTACCCTTACAAAGTTAACCCACGCATAGTTAACTACCTAGACACACCTAAACTCATGTTAGTTAACTACCTAGACACACCTAAACTCATGTTCTTAACCTTATTATATCCTGAATTGCACCACCAGGTCCGCCACCCTGAACCCTGAAACAACACTGAACCACCCACCCTGAACCCTGAAACAACACTGAACCACCCACCCTGAACCCTGAA
>JAJJMA010339703.1:0-11420 GCA_023529015.1 Papaver nudicaule
ACCTCGCCATTGGGATGAGTTTATTCGGCGATGGTATTTTCTACACTAACATTTTGCCTCTTTCGTCTCTAAGATCTTTGATCGCCAGGGATGAAACCTTTCTGTCGCCGAAAATACCATGCCCGCGTTCTCTATTACTCTGCATTTCTTCCACGTGTCATGAATGCGCAAGATTTGCTTTTAACCTGCAACTTGAAGCTCCAGTTCATCTTCTCCTCCTATAAATAACTTTCTATCTTTCTCCTTCAACTCATTTCCTTCCTCTTCATCTCCTTTTTCTTCGAGCTCTGCGTCTTTTCTCTGTTAAACCCTACCGGAACCGCTGCCGTCGATCATTTTACTCCACCCATAATCTCCAAAACCCAGCTATTTCGGCTTCCTCTCCATCACATCAAACTTCTACATCCTTTCCTTGAGTAATAATCTTCTTTCCATCGATTTTCATCCCCGTCTATTCAACTTTTTCCGGCTGTTTTTCTTTCCAGTACCGTTATCTAATTTGTAACTAACCAGATCTGATGGCTTCATCTGCTTCACAATCATCTCGTCCAAACAGCTCGCCGAAAACTCGTGCCACTACCAAGTCCGCTAAGAGACCCAACTGGAACAATTGGGGTGCGTACTGCGCTCATGATAAAGTTAAGGTCCATCCTTTGAAACTAATCAAATTCGATGGTTTGACTTCTTCGGCGACTCCTACAACTCTTAAAGACCTTCGCCGAGATGACCAGACTCTTGAAAGAGCGGTGGTTGCTTATGGTACACTTAAAGCGGGATTACACCTTCCCCTTTACGACCCCGCCAATCCTTTTATTTTGGATCTTCTCATGCGAATTGGAAAGAGTCCCTTCCAGCTTACAGGGAATGCCATTCGTATCTTAATGGAATGGAAACTTCGCCGAAGCAATAGGTCCAATTATCCTGGCTTTGTTCCTGGTTTATTTGAACCCTCCTCCTATACTGTTGAGAATTTCGTGAAGCAGTCTGACGTTTTTCCTTCCAATATAAAAGGAGAGTCGTGGGCATACCGCTTCGTTCTCAAACGTGGAATAGATCCTCAGGACGTCATGCTCGGCGCCGCCGATAAGAAAGAAGAAAATGGGACCACCACCGCGCGAAAGAGCACTGGGGGTGGTTGGTCTAACTTGCCCTGCTGGGTTGAAGGCCCATGGATAATGGGATGGCTTGTTGAGGCGAAGACTAAGGCTAGAACCGACTTCGCCGAAGAGCATTCTCGCTTTAAAGATTATGATTTTTTGAAGATACAAATTCCTGACGCTGCTGCCAAGAAATCTTCCAAAAGCAGGAAGAGAAAACAAACAGAAGAGACCGCTGGAGATCAGGTAACAAGCATCCACTTGATTTAAAATATATGTATATATTTGCCTCTGCTTGTTGCCTGATTGACGTGGTGAGACTGATGTTTGTTTTGCAGGGTACAAAGTCAGAACAAGAACAAGAAGAACTTCGCAAGAGGCTGAAAAGTGCTTCGGAGAAACAATCTTTACAGGACCCCAAGAAGGGTTCGACTGTTCACAGCGTGCCCCAGACTACAAAGCCTCCTTCTAAACCAAATGCAAGTGCTAGCGAGAACGTCTCTGCCTCGGCGAAGCTTCCAGCCAAGTCTGGGAATCTCGCCATTAAGCTGAAGAAAAAGACTTCCGCCACGGATCACGCCGAGATTCCTCAGCAAGAACCACTATCAAATATTGATGAGGAGACGGAGGCTCACCCTATCGGCGATTCCTCTGGTAATCAAGATACTACCTTCACTCCCATGGAGATCGAAGGTGCGGGAAAGGACGGGAACCATCCTGATGAGGATACGACTGATGTTTCTCCTGACCTAGCGGTATTGACCCTGAACAAGATGCCACGCGACAATAAACTTGTCTTTCTGCTCAGAAGATTCAGTACCGGCATAGCTGTAAATGAACTCGCCGAGTCGTTCTCCCGGCTGCTCACACTTGAGGGAAAAGAGAATTCGTTGTATTATGAGACCATTTTGACATACTCATCAACTGGTCTTGTAAGAACTCCTGAATTATCTACGGTGGCTCACAACTTGACTCCTCACCAACACTTCAACCTTGCTACAGCGGTAACCTTTCCAATATCTTATTTCAATTCCTTTCACACATTTGCCATTCTATTCAGTATTCAACTTGTTCTACTTTTTTGCCTCAAGGTTATAATCAAGTGCTTAGTTTGATTGACACCTTTGAGGCTCAAGGCGATAGAATCCACGAGTTGGAGCGGGAGAACCTGCAACTCTCTCGTGACTTGAAGGCCGAGAAGGCTGCTACTACAAGAAGGGAACGCGCATCCGCCGAGGCACAACAGAAGCTCCAAGGTAAATTTCCTACTCTCTTGTTTTCCTACTGCATTTTTTTTCTTTCGCCGAGACCCTTAGACGTCATCCCTTCTAAGGTCTCCAACAGCTCCCCGAATCAAGGCTACGGCGAGCTGAAATCGAGATCGACAAACTCGATGATGCTAACGCCCGGCAATGCTGGTTGTTGTTCGATTTTGATCGAGATGTTAAGTGGTATCGTCGAGAGTTAAGATATGTTAGTAAACTTAACAAAAATCTTGATCGTGTGGCCAAAGCTGCTCACTCAGAGCTAGGTTGGATTGAGGGAGAGCGATATGATGCCATTCGCCGAGAGAGACTTGCTCGCTATTAGTAGTGCTCAGGAAAGCGCTCGCCAGCATGTGCGGGGGCTAGAAGGTAGATTTCTAGGACATATCGCCACTGTATCTTTCCTATGCCTCAGTTCTAATGTTATTTCGCCTTTCTCATTTCAGATAAAATCAAGCACCTGGATGATGAGTTGAAGAAGCACGAGAAGATCGTCAATGACCACAAGGACTGTACTGATACTATCTCTAAGCTGGCAGACAAGATACTAGCCCATAATGAGTGTGAGGGGAAGTTGAACAAGGCCCTAGATGCCCACAAAGATTGCTCCATCACCATCTCCAATTTGAACGACCAACTTCAAGAACACCAACAATGTGAGAAGAAGATTAAAGACTTGGATGGCAAGGTTTCTTATATTGGGGAGCTCCGCTATCGTCTTCAGAATGAATTGAATTTTTCTGAGAAGAAAATAGCGGCTCAAGAGGAGAAACATGACAGGCAATTACTCAAAGTTGCCTTTGTCACCGTTCAAAACTTTGTGAATGAAGACTTCCCTCAGTGTGGACTAGAAATTCCAGAGAAGTACATTATTCGCCAGAGGGCTCCTCCTCAGCAAGTCGCCGACAGTGAAGATGAAGGTGGCGAGTCTGGCGAAGAGGAGGAACAACCAGAAGAAGAAGGGGAAGAAGAAGAAACCGAAGAAGGAGAAGATGAAGAGGAAAATGTACAACAAGGTGGCGAACAACCACTATAAGAAGAAACTGAAGAATTCAAAGTTCCAGATAATGCCGCCGATAACCAAAATGAAAGCCAAAGCCAAGAGAGCGGCGCCAAGTGAGCTTAACATTTGCTTGAGTTTTCCTATCCTTTAAGGATTAATGTAGCTTTTTGACTTTTGTTTTTACTTTGCCAAAAATTTACTTGTGTTTCTCTGAATGCCGCTTTAAGGCAATCTCTGTAGTATCCCTCCCCGCTTTGTTTAATGAAAAGTTAGTTTTTATTTCATTTTCATCCTAAGGAATGTTTTCGTAACCCTTTGCTGATCATTCATTCAAATGGTATGCCGTATGGTTATCTGGCTAGTAAATTCGTACTCCATTCGCAATGCTACTTGTGCCCGTCGGCGATCTTATTATAAGTGTTTGGTTTGCCAAGATAGTGGCATGTAGCCAGTCTCCGGGAGTCTTATATTTTTCTGCCAAACCTTACAGATCAACAAGTAACGCGACTGGTTTTACAACGAATCATACTATATGTTACCCATAGCTTCGTCATTTGAAGAGGATAGATCAAGGTTCATTCCTTAGCGAAATCAAACCCTTTAGGTTGAAAGCTATTAGCTCTTGACGACTTTTTAGTCATGGCATTTTGCCTTAGTAGTTAGCGCTTGGCTATTTTTGTGTGACCTGATCAGGGTTTTTGTATGAACTTGTTAGTTCTTAAGGGCTTTTTAGCCATGGCATTTTGCCTGAGCAAGACCTTTTTGGTCAGGAGCTATTTGCTCTTTGAGACTTTTTAGTCTAAGGCATTTTGCCTTGGTGAGACCATTGTGGTCAGGAGCTATTTGCTCTTTGTCAGCGTACTTTGGTGTGTTAAGGAAAGTATTTCGGCGAAAATATAAATGACACAATGAGTTGTTAACGGGGTTCGGCGCGTGATAGCAAACCTACGTCACCGGATCTTATTCGTTGTTGTTTACATAAGCTGATAAGATTTCTTGGGTATTATGCCCGCCCAAGACTTCAGAGTTTTTACATCATTGACTCAAGGATAATATCTCTTGATAAACTTGGCATTCCAAGGGTGCTCTAACTCCTTACCATGCTCGTCTATCAATATATACGCTCCAGCTCCTGCTCCTCGTTTAATGATGTAAGGACCTTCCCACACCGGCAATAGCTTTCTGCAACCCTTTCGCTGAGAAGGTGGGATTTCTCGCAACACCAAATCGCCTGGTTGATATTCCCCGGGTATTACCTTCTTGTTGTATTCTCTAGACAGTCGGCGATGGTAATTTTCCATATGGGTTAATGCAATTAGTCGATGTTCTTCTATGTCATCTAGCTTGGCCAAGATCAAATCGGTGTTCAGATTCTTTTCCCAGGCTTCTCGTTTTGTTGTGGGAAGGATAACTTCCGACGGCAATACTGCCTCAGCACCGAAAGTAAGAAGAGGGATGCGTCGGTTGCCTCCCTAACTGTTGTCCTATACGACCATAGGACTTTATGCAGATTCTCGCACCATGACTTCCCATGCACCTGCACTCGCTTCTTCAGACCCAACCCAATGGTCTTATTAGTCGCCTCCGCCTGTCCGTTACTCTGAGGGTAAAGCGGGGTTGATTTTCCAAGCTTAACACCATATGTGGCGAGTAAATCTCTGATGTTTTCGCCGACAAGCTCTTTTCCGTTGTCAGTGCATATTTCTGCCGGGACACCAAATCTACAAAATATGTTTTCCTATAGGAATGTGAACACTTCTTGTCCTGATTTTGTCCTTAAAGCCTTAGCTTCGCACCACTTGGTGAAATAATCCGTAGCCACGATGATGTACTTTCTCTGCCCTGAACCTGTGGCAAGTGGACCTATAATATCCACCCCCCACTTGGCGAAGGGCCACGGGCTGAGAACTGAATTTAAAGATGTCGCCGGTGCTTTTATCCCTTTTCCATTAATTTGGCATTGTCTGCATCGACGGGTATATTCCTTAGCATCGGTATTCATCCATGGCCAGCAATACCCTGCATTTTTACTTTTAAAGCGAGTGCCCGTTGTCCGCTGTGATTTCCACAATCTCCCTCATGTATTTCCTTTAACAATTTCTTTCCTTCTTCTCTTGTTACACATCTTAGGAGTGGTCCTGAAAATGATCTCCGATATAGTATCCCATCTCTGAGCTCATAATTCGCCGACCTGCTAATCACCTGGTGTGCCAAAGTCTTATTTGCCGAAGTGGTAAGGCGATCAAGATAGTATCTTATTGGTGTTCGCCAGTCTGTCTCCGCCGAGACTTCTGTCTCCATCGCCAACACTTCTCTTTGTTCTCACTCATCTACTGGGGACTTCTGCACTCGCTCGATTGTTATGGACGTAATTTCTGGGTCTGTCATCATTGACGAGATAAACACCAGCGCATCGGCGTGCCTGTTATCTTTCCTACAGATATGTCTAAACTTGATACCAGGAATCTGCTGGATGTACTCCCTAACAAGTTTTAGATATTTCTGTAGGGAAGGATCAATTGTTTGATACCGCCCTGAGATTTGTCGAATCACTAGCTGTGAATCACTGGTTAATCGAACATCGCTAATGCCCATATCTATGAGTAACCGCATGGCATGTATCACCGCCTCATATTCTGCTTCATTGTTGGTCGCCGAGAATTCTAACCGTAGCGAATGGACTATCCTTGCCCCTTTCGGCAGAGTGAATACAATTCCAATTCCTTTGCCTTCTCTGTTTGCGGACCCGTCAACATATACTTCCCATCCATCTGGACTTCTTTGCAATAGGTCTGGCACACCGCTGTCAGCATCATCCTGCATAAATGGTATGTCTTCCGTCTCTTCTTCTTCCTCTATTGGGAAATCTGCAAGAAAGTCGACGATAACTTGGGATCGCTGAGCTGTCTGTATTTCATACTTTACGCCGAACTGCTCAATCTGAGTATTCCATTTGGCGATTCTTCCTACTCTCTGGGAGTTGTGCAAGATGGACTCAATTGGTGTTTTTGTCAAGACAGTAATAGGATGAGCATGGTAGTATGGGCGAAGTCGCTGAGATGCAAAAACCAGTGCTAGGATTAACTTCTCAAGTTTGGTATAATTCTTCTCGGCTCCTTGCAGGGTCCTGCTAATGTAATATATTGGCGTTTCACCACCCTTCGTTCTCACCAACACTGCGCTGATGGCTCCTGGAGTTGCAGCGAGATAGTCTCTTAGCTCTTCACCAGGTTCAGTGGCTGAATAGCTGGTAATGTGACGAGATATCTTTTAATGCCTTGAAATGCAGCCTCGTGATTGCGAATTTTTCTCCTTTCTTCAACATGTTAAAGAAAAGTTTGCACTTGTCGGAGAACCTTGAGATAAATCTGTTAAGCGAAGCTAGAGTTTCGTTGAGACGCTGGATATCCTTTAATGTCGCCGGAGAAGGCATGTCCATGAAGGCTTGTACTTTCGCCTGGTCTGCTTCCACACCATTTTTTGTGACACGTAACCAGAAATTTTCCTGAGGTAACGCCGAAAACACATTTGGCCGGGATTATCTTCAACTTGGTAAGTCGCATGTGATCAAATATTTCCTTCAAGTCTTGTACATGAGTCTGATTTTTCTTGCTTTTCACCAACATATCGTCCACGTATACTTCCATGGTCCGCCCAATCCATTTCTCAAACATTTTTTGTGCCATTTCTTGATAGGTTGCCCCGGCGTTTTTCAACCCAAAAGACATCCTAGTATAACAAAATAGGCCCTTTGTTGAGAAAAAAACCGTGTGCCGCTGATCTTCCACCGCCAAAGGTATATGGTTTTATCCCGAATAACCATCCATGAAGGATAAGAGTTCATGACCAGAAGTGGCGTCCACAGTCTGATCAATGCTTGGCAGGGGAAAACTATTCTTAGGACACGCCCTATTGAGATCGCTGAAATCAATGCAAATCCTTACACCCTTATTCTTCTTAGGTACCACCACCATATTTGCTATCCATTCAGGATATTGTACTGGTCTAATGATACCTGATGCTTTCATTTGTCAATTTCGGCCTCAACCGCTTCTTTGTACGCTGGAGCTAACTTGCGTATTCGCTGTTTGAATGGTCTGACCTTTGGGTCGATGTCCAATTTATGACATGCTATTTCTGGATCAATTCCTGGCATCTCGTCCATCTTCCAAGCGAAGACATCCACGTATTCCTTTAATAGAGCCTCCAACTGTGCTGAGTCTTTTCCCGTCAATAATGTGTCGATCTTTACCATCTTCAGGTTTCCCTCTTCGCCGATGTTCACTTCTCTTGTAGGCTCTATTGCTGTAAAATGCAATTCTGGTTCTCCCATCGGCGAGGGTTCCTTTAATTGTTATAAGGGCACTGTAGTCGCTTTCCCTGAAGTTTCTCCTTCTGCCGAATGGACATACTGTAAGGGGTTGGCGATAATTTTTTTGATTTCTTGGTCCTTGACAATTTCATTTTCTTGCCTCTTCTTTTCATTCAGTCTCGCCTTCCTATTCTCGCGCATCTCCACATCAGCAATATTGCAAGCTTTGGCTTCGGCGGGGTCTAACACGAATTCGGCGATTCCTTTAGGTGTTGGGAACCTTAGGCGCTGATGATAGGTAGACGGAACTCCCTTCAAACTATGCAACCAAGGTCTCCCAAGAATAGCGGCATACGGCGAATCCACATCCACAACACAAAAAGTGGTGTCCAGCGTTAATTCCTTACATGTAACCACTTTCAGTGTGACTTCCCCTTTAGGCTTAGATGCAATTCCATTGAATCCATAAATGTTATATCTCGACTGCACTAGCGAAGCTACCAGTGAATCTTTAGACTGCATAGCCTGATATGCCGAATTGAAAAGAATGTCAACAGAACTCCTGGATCCACAAGTACCCTGGGGACATTATACTTCCCAATCTGAATAGTCAAAACCAAAGGGTCATTATGGCTTCGCCCCTCCTCTGGAACTTCTTCCGCCGAGAAACATACATGAGCTTTCATCCACTCCTTCAGAGGTGTTGGCTTGACGGCGACACTGCATATTTCCTTCCCTGACTTGTCTAGCTTATGCACTGTTGACATGATGTTACTATGAAATTCGTCTCTGGTGATCTTCGAATGCACGATAGAGAAACAATCCAAGACTTCCAAATCTCGCTCAACAGTCACTTGAAACACGTCTGGCAAAGGAATGGCCTGAATTGGCTGTACCATCGTTGGAGCTCCTGGTGGCGGCGGTAGCAACTCAAGGAACTCCTGAAATTTCCCTTGGCGGATGAATCTATGGAATTCACGCTGCACACCTGCACAATTTTCAGTAGAATGGCCATGAAACTGATGGTATTGGCAATAAATAGAAGTGTTAGATGGAGGAAACTTAGGGTTTCCCCTATTGTAAGGATAGCGAATCTCGTCTCTGCAATGTGAACTCTCAATTTGCCTCTGCTTGAGTATATGAGACACGAAGCTTTGGGAGAGTGACATCTTGGAAATCCTGCTGATATGGCTTTCTTTCGCCGAAGTTCAGGTTATCGCCGTTATGCCTCCTATCACCTTGTCGTCGAGTATCACGTCCATTTCCTCCATCGCTCCTTCCTCTATTATCTTTCCTCCCTTCATAATTATCCCACTTGGTCGAGTTCCACTGCTGATGTTGTGCTTGCCTCTGCTCAACCTTAGGAACTACCACTATCGATGATGAAGCTTTCGTCAATCGCTGCTGCTCTAATCTCAACCATTCTCTTTTTATTTCCTCTTGCTCCTCCGGGGAGTAACTATTGATAGAATGAATCTGCTTCGACTTTTCCTTCTTTTGCCGCAGTTCTTCTTGTTGGATTTCCTCATAAGCCATAAATTCATTTTTTTTGATACGCAATGTTTTCATATCTTTCGGGGTGTCCGAGTATAAGGCTTTGAAGATTGGGTCTGATGATTCCATACTACTGATGTACGCCTGGATCTTATCTTTGTCAGAAACCCCTGAACCAACTTCGCTACAGAGATTTCTCTATCTTTCCGTATGGGTCTTACAGCTTTCGTCGTGCATCTTCTTATCGGCGAACAACTTCTCAACCCTCGGTCTTTGGCGATTGTTGTGAATATATGTTAATAGGAACAGAGCATGTAGGTCTTTGAATCTTCCTATCGAGTCTTCCTCCAAACCGTCAAACCATGACAATGCTTCCTCCTTTAGGGATGCAGGAAACGATTTACACATTATGTTATCCCAAGTAGTCCATGCCGCCATGTCCCTCATGTAAACCTTCAAATGTTGAGATGGCTCTCCTGTCCCATCAAAGAGACCTGAAAGTTGGCATCGCAAATTTCCTTGATACATGGTTGGTTAGAATGTTTTGTTTAAATGGCATTTTCTTAGCCTCCGCGATTGCCTTTGCCAACTTGGTATCCTTCGACGATCCATTAAGATTTTCCAATTGCTTACGCAATTGCCGTAGCTGTCCTCTTACCACATCATTTAGTCCATCTTTGTTTTCGTTGTCGCATGATCCTTCAGGAGCTTTCTTTTGGTTCTCAGACCTAACACTCCCTGAGTCTTTCTTCGATGTTGTAACGGACATATCCTTCTTTCTAGAGTGAATGGTTGGCTGTGATTGCGATGGCCGGCTCCTACTGCTGCTGGATAAGAAAATTTTTCTGTTTTCCTCCATTATCTCATTGTTACTTTGCAACATCATTTCCATCTGTAATTTCATTTGAAGTTGCATTTGTTTTTGGTTCTCGGCGTTCATTTCTATGATTTTTTGCAACATAGTATCCGTGGCACTGTTAGAACCCATATTTTCCCCTTGAAGAATGATCGGTCTTTCCAGAGTTTCGCCGATTGTTTTCTGAATTCATGCTGCGATAGTATCCTGACCGTCGGTGGCATCATTGGCTGTAGCGGCTTTCTTTGATTTTTCGCCGACAACATTCGCATCACCCCCTTTACCCTGTCGTTGTGTGTGACCATTTGTTTCCCCCATCGCTTCTAGCTCATCTTGCTCAGTCTCATCCTCTATCTCTGCCGCATCATGATCATTTGGTTGTTGGACATTAGGCTGCTCATGCGGCTCGCCATTCAGGAGAGAAGTGCCAGCGCCTCCAGGTGGTGGCATACCAGTCCCTCTGCTTCTCGTAAAATGCTGTGTAGCGCTTGCCAAGTGTTGATCCTTTGCCGGTGGCTTCTGCTGATTGCCCTGGCATTTAGACGCTATTCGCCGGAAAACTGTGAAACAGGACGAAAGCACTCCCAGACAATATAACGCTGATATTACTGTTAAACAATGGTCAATAAGTTAGTGGAGGTAGTTGGAAATCTTTTTGGAGTACAACCAATAATGAGACAAAAATTGCAGCAATACTGTACTTTCTTGGACATGTGATCTAAGTTAGGTAGAGAAGGACTAATATGAAATATGTCAAAATTATTCAGGGTCTCAAAACAGGATAATTTTTGAAAGACTGATTCCTTATGAATCAAGAGATCTGTACGGCGAATTATATTTGGATGGAATCAAAACCATTATGCCAACAAAACGATCCTAAAGATAACTATTTTTGCGATAAGGCACCATCAATTATAACCCACTACACCAAGCACATACAGGGGTAACCTCTGATAAACATGCTACTGATCCTCTTCAGCAAAGTTGGCCGAGACACAAGCCATGATTGCAGCTTCAGAATAAGCAATTACTATCAAATAGAAATATTTCTGGAGAAAGGCTCGCTGAGAACAAAAAACCATACTAAAAATAAATTTTTGCTAACATGGAGACTCAGAACTTGCTAAAAATAGCACTATCACATGAGAATATCCAAACAAACAACATCTCTAGTACCAAAACAGACCATTTTTGCACAAAATCATGGTGAAACTTAAGCAAACAACATGAAAAACTAAGAAAAATCAACTTCAAAACCTCTTCTAGCGCCAAAATGTAACAGTCAAAAATCCCATTGATAGATCTTTGACTGTACACCCAATGATTCTCATATAACATCATACAATCACATACACCATATCAAAACAGTAAAGAGATAGAGTTAGAGATACAT
>JAJJMA010339708.1:0-10341 GCA_023529015.1 Papaver nudicaule
ATAGATTCAAGGAAAAGAGTGTCTGGACCGCCTTTGTCTTGAGCAATCAGTTTTGAGAAGAGCTAGCTAATTTGTTAAAGGGACCATCAGCAGAGCTACCGCAAGAAGGTTCCTGAGGCAAGTCATTCAGAGAGAGTAGCTGAAGAAGGGGATTGGCGGACCATCAGCAAATGGCTTGGAGAGTTGATTACTTTCGGTATTTTGACGAAAGGGAGACTGCACTTGATTCTCAAAGGAATTATCAGTGCCTCCCATATCAGTATCAATATCATGGTGATCCTCAAACAAAGGCTCTTGGACGGCAACCTCAGTAGTCTCATGGACATCCTTAACAACTTCAAAGGTCTTACTTTGATCAGCGGACTTGAGAAAATCACTCTCAACAGTAGAATCGCCAACTCCTTTAGGCTGGGCGGATTCGTCTTTCTTCTTAGACGGCTTGACAGGCTCGCCTTTCTTCTTGGGGTCTATTGGTTTATCTTTGTTCTGGGCGGAACCATCTGGTTTGTGAGAAGAAGAAGTTGACTAAGGCATGGTTTTGTCAACATTCTCAGAAGTCATCGGTAATTTAGGATTGGCGTTCTTCACAGATCTAGAAGACGCTAAACCAGGAAGACGCTGCATTTGGCCTTTGAGCTGCTGAAGGGCTTCTAGCTGTTTGTTCTTAGTCTCCTGTTTGTTCTTCTTGGCTGGCGTTTAGAGAAAGAAACAACTATCGCTATCAGTTCAGGCAACAAACAGAGGCAAATATATACATATATTTAAAGTTTAATGAAAGTGTTTGTTACCTGAACTTCACCTCCATCTTTTTCCTTTCTCTTCTTGTTCTTGGTTTCCTTGGCAGCCTTCTTAGTGTCTTTTTGAGAAAACTCAGGCTTCTTTACCCAGTGAACATTAGAGCTTACAAAAAATTTGCCATTTTCCTTGACGTATTGATCCTCCTCAGTCCAGCGGACCTCCCAGAAATCAACTTTAGCAAAATGAGAATTAATGCTCAGGGAGAAAATCTTTTTGGATGATTGACTTTATTTCATCTTCCCAACCTTTGAGCCAGGGTCCCTCAACTTTACAAGGAAGATCATTCCAGTGGTTCTCAGTTTTTGCACACACGGTAGGTTTGGCGGCAGTTGAGGAGTCCTTGTCGACGTCCCTCAAAATTTTCTTGACGTCCTTAACAGATTTCTTGGATACGATACGATAAGCCCAAGGTTCACCCCTCCTGTCACAGTGTTTGACTTCATATTGAGCTTTGAAATTCTCTATGGTATACAATTCAGGCTTAAGAAAATCTGGGTTCCTTGTAACCTTTGGATAATTGGTAGTACCATTTCGGCGGGCAATCCATTCGTACATTATGCGTATGGAATTAGCGGTGAGTTGATAAGGGCTCTTATCGACGTATACCAGCATATCCAGAAGAATAGAATCAACGGGATCGTACAATGGGAATTTATACCCGGCACTGAGTTGACCTAGGGAGATGATGAGATTGTTTTCATTTTGACCTTCTTGGCGGATGTGATCTGGAAGCAGCGGTTCGGCATGAGATTTAACGCCGTCAAGAGGTGAAATCTTAGGAGATTTTTTATCAATATGGTCTTTTGCACAATACATGTCCCAATTATTCCAAGAGCATTTCTTTTTAATTACTTTAGGTGACGGCGACTGCGAAGCCTCCTCCTGGTAATAGTCATGAGTATTTTTGGCGACTCAGGATCGTAGGTAGTATCTGTAGAAGCCATGAGAGATATGGAGAAGATCGGGTAGTTGAAGAACTGCAGGAAAAATGGATTTGCAGAGGCGAAAAGTCACCGGAGATGGGGAAAAAAGAAAAAAAAAAAGGAAGATTTGGGAGAAAGCATAGCTAAGAAGTGGTCCAGGTGGTGGCAATGAAGAAGAGCTGGATCTGGTGGTCAGGCGGCAGTGCGACGGCAGTTAGGGTTTAAAAGTAAAGCACTGAGGAAAGAGAAAAGAAGAAAGAAGTTTTGGAAGAAATTGGGTTGACTAGAAAAGAAGAAGAAATTTATAGGCAGAGCATCCCAACCGGCTTATAGCAGGTCATCAGGTCAAAAGGTATGACCGAGATTTGCGGCATGCAGAGGGACGTGGCGATAATCTAGCAAGGTGGAGAAAGAATCTGGGCATTTTCAGCGGATTCAAATTTTCATCTTCGGCGACTAAAGATCTTGAAGATGAAAGAGGCAAAACGTAAGTGTAGAAAATGCCTTTACCTTTCAAAGGCACCCTAGAAGTGAAGTTGTATGAAAAGACTACCTCAGAGATGTAGAGTATCATCAACGTCATACCTCAGCGTACCAATAAGTAGAGGAGATTAGCGTCAAGCCAAGGCGAGGTCATGTCAGCGTATTACACGAGAAGAATGCGAGGGCGTACCAAGCACAACGGGATTAGACACGTCACCGACAATAACTGAGAATGTGGTTGGGCATTTAATGAAAGATCAGAACGGTAGCATTGTCAGAGCTGACTCGTTGACTCAATGGGAAACGAGTCAGCATTCTTATCCAAAATAAAGATTGATACGCTGAAGTGCTAGTGAGGATCGGCGATATTTATGGTCGGCGACAAATATTGTCAGAGTCATAGTTGTTTGTATTAGCTGTAATCCAATATGTAGGACGTCTATATAAGGCGATGTATCTCAACTGAGAGAGGGGTTGGTCGAGTGAACTTTGGAACTGATCTACAGTGACACAAAGCTAGGGTTTCCCTTCTTACTCTCCTTAGCTTAGAATCCGGAGAAGAACTCTGTGCTTGTAAGAGAGATCATCTTTATCAAGGTGAGAAGTGTAATCAATTATAAATCAATGAGATGAACTTAGAGGATTCTGTCTAATATACTAATGGCTCATGTTTAATACCTCTGAACTCTTTTACTTTCGCTAAACTCATGTTGTTTATGTTATTATGCTTCTCATGTATGTTTAGATTGGGTGTATTTGCAAAATCTAACCTATGGGGATTTTACCAATTCATCCATTTTTGGAAGGAAGATTGGGTTGTTAGGAAAAGTAGTTACAAAAGTTTTGGTATCAGAAATATCATTGAAGCGTACACAAAATCCCCCTAAAATCATGCATGTCAGATTCTGTTATAACTATTAGAATGACTGTTAGACCAATAGTACACTGGGGTAGCCGTCTTGGACCTCACGGGTCTGTTACTTTTTGCAGGTAATTTTCACCATGACATAGAAGTCCAACCAGATGCTGAGGCAAGGAGTGGTCTCATCGATACAAGGAACATGCTTTTCGAGACCCAATACTAGGCAATCAACCAGCAAGGAGTTTCACTCGAAATAACAACAAGTACAGTTCAGCATAGGGAACAAGTAAACGAGGATGAAGTACTCATCGAAGATCTAGGACCAGATAGAGAAGGATTTCCAGAGCAACCAATTCATGAGGTCGAAGAAGAAGAAGAAGAAGAAGAAGAAGAAGAAGAGGAAAGGTCAGACGATATGGTACAAATACACCAACCAACTGAGGAAGAAACCTTAAGGGTTGCACAATTCAAAAAGCTCATAAGAAAGAACAGAAAAATCAGAAAACTTAAGCAACAATTACTCAAAGCAAACAAGAAAACTACTGAAAAATCAGTGTCAAATTACAAACGACACAGTGAAGGCCACTCCCACCAAATTTCGCCATCCAAGCGTCATCTACATCGAGAAAATACATCGAACATAGAGGGTGAATCATCGAGCCACCGCATCGAACCAAGCATTCGATCAAGAGGTAATAATATACACCTAGTATATGAGAACGAACAAGCACGGAAGGACGCCGAAGCAGATGCATTACAAAAGGTCATGATGGAAGAGATAAAGGCCATGCGTGCAGAGCTCATCGATAATATAATACAACCGTCTGCAAATATGAAGCTAAGGCAAGCTATTAACGAAGTCAACCGATCACCACTAATCTTCGAACTTTTAAGCAAGCCTATCGGAGTTATATGCATTATGTCAGTCTTTAATTCTACCTTCGATGGGACTGGAGATGCAACTCATCACATAAGAATGTACCAGAGATTATTCCTAGCATGGGCTGACAAGGATGAGGTGCTCTGTAAATATTACCCATCGAGTTTTAAAGGAGAGGCTCTAGTTTGGTATGATAGCCTACCAGTGTGTTCGATTTCATCCGTCGATGACTTGTCTAAGGTTTTCTTACTTCATTTCATCTACAATAATTCATCGAAATTTAGAGTGGAGAAATTATTTAGCATTAAGGTAAGACCCAAGGAGTCCACTAAGAGCTTGACAGAAAGATGGACTGCGAATGCGTGGAAGTTGGAAGTGGATCCACAGAAAAGGATAAAGTTTGAGCTTATCTGAATGCACTCGATATAGAACATCCCATATACGACAAGCTTTTTTCGAAAAACGTTGAAACATTGCAAGACCTTAGAAAATATCAAAGGGAGTGAATTGCATTAGAAGAAATCAAGGAACATGCAGCACAAGGAAAGGACGGCATCTCGAAGCAAGTGCACTCGATCAACAACTTATCCTTGGAAGAGCGAGATGAAGTCAAGAGGCTTGTGGAACCTCTCAAGAAAGTACTGTCAGGAACAAGGCAATATCAGTCTATGGACAACCAAGTGGGGGACCCTTATAAAAGAGAAAGACAGAATGATAGTGGGCGATACGGAAACGAAGGAAAGTTTGGTGATGGAAGTTACATCGATAACAGAAGGTATAATGACAACAAAAACAATAATTCCCGAAGAGGATACGAGGGGGATTCTGTAACCAGAAGTTTGGAGTACCAAGGTCTGGATTCCCTTCTTTCCAAGACAAAAAGCTCCTGAAGCTCAGTGTACCTCTCAAAGTAGCACTACGATGCATCGAGCAATCTGAATCACCAAGTGAAATCCGTTATCCAAAAAGTAGAGGAATTCGACAATCACACACGAGGAACTCAAGGGATTTCTACCAATTCCACAAGTTTCATGGACATTTCACCGAGAATTGCGTCACAACACAAGATCAGGTTCATTACTTCATTTCGAAGGGAAAATTCGATCATCTTCTGAGATTACCAAACCCACCCCCAGACCAGCCTCAAAAGAAGAAAAGAAACATGAGGCATACGTAATAACAATCGATCGAAATATTCCAAGGTTCAATGATTGCAATTCGATATTACATGCAGAAGTCAGCGAATACAGTTTCAGAAATAGCATCACTGATAGAATTCACAAAAGGGACTCCGATGTAAGAGAGTTAATGAGTGTATCTATAAAGAAACCTCTCGAGGATGGCAAAAGGAACCGGTCTTCTTTTCTGCTGCAGATATTCCAGATGGAGGAAGGTCACACAATGACCCTTTGGTAATAACTTTACACATCGAAAAAATGACAATGTCAAAGATACTGATCCATGGAGTTCCGTCGATATACTTTTTGGTAAAACTCATGATTATTTATTTGGAAAGGATTCACCATTGGTACCCTCGACATACAATGTGTTTGGCTTCAATGGTAAACCATCGGTACCCAGGGGAGAACTACCTCTTACAGTCTATGTGGGCAAGCTCGAACTCCCTACTTCATTCTGTATAGTAGACATTGGTTCTCCATACACTGCTATTGTGGGGAGACCTTGGTTACATGGTTTAATGGGAGTAGCTTCCACACTTCACAGAAGAATCCGATTCCCAACACCAACTGGGATAGCAGAAATAATGGGAGATCCTGTTGAAGTTCGTATCTGCAATGAAATTGACGTACACCAAAGGGAAGACTTGAAACAAGATTCGGGGAGTCAGAATAAGCAGCTAAAAATAACAGAATCCAATATTAAAGAGTTCATCGCCGAAGTAGAGGCAGGAATTGGCCATGAACTCCATGAAAAAACCAAAGACAACTCCACAACCAATCATGGAACCTGCTCAGCTAGGAAAGGGTCCTTGGTGCAACGACAGGGAGCAATTTATGATAACAAACAATAAACAAAACGACGCACCAACGTCTTCAAAAAAAGTAATAAGTGAAGTAAGATCGAACATCATGGAAGACAACAAAGTGATCACCGACGAAGAGCCCTTCTAGACAGGCCCATATGTCATCGAAAAGGCATTGGGAAATGATACATACAGTGTGATCAACTTCGACGGAAGACGATTGAGCACTCCAGTCGAAGGAAAGTATTTGAAGCACCTTAATTAAACTCTGAATGTAATCGAAGCAACTTGATTATCGTCATTTAGAAGAATAAATAAAGAGACAGCTTGACCTTTTATATTCCGATTCAAACTCCTATTAGATTATGCAGAAGTCCTACCTGATTAGGCACTTCTGCTAAGGCCTCGATGCCAAATAAATGAACGATGCCACTTCTCCTAAGGCCACGATGCCATATAGACGAACGAGCCATGATGCCATATCTCCCCAGTGCCTTGACGCAATATATATAAAGGCCGTGACGCCAAGGCCTTGATGACAATTATAAAAAAGTCCTACAAGCGCTAGGCACAGAGCTGAGGTACATGTAGTCGTAAGGGCCCGACGAGCTACATGACACAGTCATCTACCCATAAGATACCCCGTTAACGGTGGGTACTTTGCATCGCAGATACATAATCTAGAAGCATTTGGACCCACTAAAACGCGACCTCTGGGTCCTCTCTTTTGAGGCGTCGCGGGGATGATAAATGGGATTAACATCTGCCATTAGGGCGGATGGAACCCCGAGGCATCTAATTAGCTTACATTCACGGGAATGGTAAGCGAGTTACGCAGCCAAGGGAACTCCTCCAAAAATCAAATGTAGCCTCGAGGAGGGGCAAGCGAGAACAGAAGAGTCGAACTCCAGGCCGCGATAGGAGAACAATACCATGTCTAAGCTCCAGCTTTGACCGACACTCCCCCATTATGCTTCTTTATTATCGAGGCCCAAAGTAGCTACCTACCATAAGACTCCTACTTTACTGAGGCAAAACGGGTAATCAAGACATTTCACTTATGTCTTCTCGGAGGATACTCGATATCTTCGATGCCCATCATAAGCTCCTAAGTACTGAGGAAAACCAGGACCTATGGCCTCGATAGCCATGTCCGCTTGAGACCAGGCAAGTAGCTCAAAGCCTTTGGGAAGGGTGATCCGCAACCCCCACTAGCTTGGTTTACTGCCTCCCACATCGAATTAAGATCTAGAGTTGCACTCTAAGTAACCTTAGGAGCCTGGAATTTTCAAAGTAAACTTCGTGCCTGATCACGAGTTACTAGGCAAGCAATACGTCGAAGAAAGGTATGCCTTGTTCATGAAAGAAAGACTTCATTGAAAAAATACTCTGAACTTCGAATCAAACAACATGCAATACAAAACATCCCTTTTCATTATCCAGAAGAGTTCGAGATACAAAATAAACTAATATTAGAGACCGATGAAAAGTACATTTAAAGAAAAAAATTCTCCTAGGTAGCAGAAGAAGAAACGTGAGAAGAATAATCTTGAGAAGAGGCTTCGTAGAGATTTCCCATTATATTAGATTAACTTCTTTTCTCTTCATCACTCGATTCAACACGCTGCCCTGAGATTTTGCCATCTGACATCACTCTCTTTCTCCCTTATTCAGTATCCACTTCCTCGCTGTATTATAACAAGGATTCGCTAAACAAAGAGCCCTTCCCCTTATAATCAACTTCAACACCTGCATCAATGCCACTCTTCTTACCATCACCAGTACTACCCTTGCTAGCATCTTTGGGACTTTCCTCTGGAGCACCTTTAGTATCACCTTCAGGATCTTTCCCAGTCTTTGCTTCGGAGTTACGCTCAGACGCACCATTCGGATCATCCACGGAACTTTTCATCGAATCATCTCGTACATTATCTTCAAGATCACCCTCAGAATCATCTTCAGAATCATAGCCATCGTCAGAATCCCCTTCTTCTTCAGACTCATCTTTTTCTCAACTCTACGACCTAGTTCCTCTTCAACAAGTATAACAAACACCTCAAGAGGGAACAAATCTTCATCGACGGGAAGTTCTAAATCAGAATCATATACACCCAGAGCTCCATATCCAGCCGGTTCAATTCGAATAGCTTTAAAGAAAGATCGACCATGTTTTCGATAGGCTTTATTGTTAACAAGAGATGTAGTCAACTTGGACTTAAAAAACAGTACTTCCACGGTATCTCCAAATTTGATTTGAGGTTGCACAAGGACGCATGCATTTTTCTCAAAAATTTTTGGACTCTACGACGAATATCAGGTTCAGCGCTTAAGTCTGGGCACCCTTCTCTGCTTCTTCGGAACGGCGGCTACGCTCAGTAACCAATTCTTGGGCACTTCTTTTTGTATCTTCGAGACGTCGATGGCGCTCCTCAGCCAATTCTTGGGTAACTTTCCTCAATTCATTTGCAAGCTCCAATTTTTCAGAGTCGACTCCGTAATTAGTTGAGAAACAACATCATCCCTTTCTAACACAGCATTCGAAACCTTGTGCATCAAATCCGCTTCGATACCTAAGACAGGAAAACAATTATATCAGAGCACATTTCGAATACTTTAAGTTTGTGCAGAAAGTTTTTTTTTTTTTGCAAAAGCTAAGTATCCTACTTTCTTTGGCAACCACATAATCAGTAACTTCTTGCTGGTTAGAAAAATGAGGTTTCGAAACTCTCTTCCTAATATCCTCAACAGGGGTCCACCCCAGCTTGGCTAGTTCAATTCGATACTCATTCGTCAAATTCGAGAAGTGTTCCTTCGACGTATTAGCTTTCACAAGCTCCTTAGTAATTTCGTTATGATCACTCTTCAAACACTCATTGTGATTTGACATCTCAGTATTTGCCTTCTTCAAAACATCATTTTGCACCTTTAAATTATTAACCTCACTCTCCAATTTTTCAATTACGAGCCTGCCCGAAGTGTGAATTGATTGGTCCTTCCGAGCATCACCGCGTTCAGCGTTCTCGTGTCAATCGAGTAATATCAAGTTGAAACTGATCATTTCCTGAGCCCTTCGTTGATTTCTCTCTTTCTCATAAGTAAGTAACCGTTCCACTTCGGATTTCCTTTTCCTCTCTTTAGCAAGGAGATCCTCGGATTCAAGTATTTTACTTCGTTGATAATCTCGTTCATCACGAGCTTCAAACCTCTCTTTCACAATACGATCGAGGTGATCTCGATGACCTTTGTCCAGTTCATAAGCCACATTGGTATACTTACGACTAGCTTGCGAATATGTATCAAGAGCTAAGTTAACTCGACGAAGTTTTTCTTTCGCTTCATCCAACCCCCCTTTTTTACATCGGTAAAGCAAGTTCAGCACGTAATCAAAAGAACAAACAAAAACGGAAAACAAAGGTTTATACCTGCTAGCCGCACTTTCTCGCAAGCACAACGAGTCTTCTCGACAGACAACTCTTCTTACATTCGAAGAAACTTTCGTTCATAGTAGTGGGCGTCACCATACAATCCAAAGGAGTAAGTCAACATGCCCGATCTATAATGGTCACCCTGTCGAAGAAAACTCAACCTAATTATCGGCAACAAGAAAAGCAAGAGCACAAAAGTAATCTCAATGTCCTTACCATTTGAAGCATAACAAGATTCTCTTCGAAAGTAAAAAGAGGATTACGAGGATCGCAATCGTCCCCGAGACAATCCCCTCAAAATATAGCAGCAATCTACTTGCAGAAATCTGGATCAAGCGGATAGTTTGAAGGATCAAAACCATGCGTGTTGAATCGATAAGACACCTCCTTAGCGAAGTCACAGGGATTGTGATTCTCTTGAAGTATTGCCCTAAAAAAATTTGCAGTATATGGCTAGATATGTTTTCCAGCATAAGATGGAGCCCTCGGGAATTTCAAACTACTCTGACAATTAAGAAGTATATTTCTTGGGTACTCGGGAGAGTCATCACCTTTCCCCTTTCGAGGAAGCAAAAGGTCAACGAGAAGGGTAGCCTTTTTTGAAGAAGGATTGGATGGACCAACGACTGAGGCAGTGTTCGAAGCAGGAACAACAACAATGACAGAGGCATCAAAGACAAACACTAGTGGAAAATGGCTTGGTTAAGTCTGACTAGGGATTAGATGAAAGTCTGCCATGAGCTAAATTAGTTATAGGGCCGCCGTAGCCAGTTGTATTTTGAGGAAAAATAAAAAATTAGTCAGGGTCTGATGTTCATCTAGGGATATAATAGTAAAAAAACCAGCCTAAAATATGGTGTATGTATAAGACTGCCTAGGGAAACTTTTATGCTTCCACCCAATTCCCTCACCATTCTTTCTATCGCCATATATCCATCCAGATACACCACCTCATTGTTTTTCTTCATATTCTTCTCTCTCTCGTT
>JAJJMA010339731.1:0-13147 GCA_023529015.1 Papaver nudicaule
AAGATATTAGTGAAGAAAGTTTCACAGGAAAAAGGCCGCCGGCGCCAAGGAAGATGAAAACGAAAGGTCTAAAGAATTTTTAGAGGGAGAGACGAAACTTAAATAGTGAGAAGAAACCGGCTCTACCAGTCAGAAGGTGAAAAGGCGCGGGTTTAAGAGAACGTGCTGCAAAGGAAAATGTACACCTGGCAAGAAGTGGGGATACTCGACAAATAGGTGGCAGGAGAAGAATTTCCCCTCCTCGCATCTTCGATACAAGGAAAGGAAAGAGGCAAACTGTAGGGGGTAAAACCCTTCGGAGCATATGTCTCGCATCCAGGAAGCCTAACCACCCCGAAAGGACCAACAGCGAGATCTAGGACCCTCCCAAAGAAGAAGAAGTCACATACAAACGAAGCGAAGGCTCAACAAGGAAGGATTCGGATCATGTCAAGGGACCGAAGACTAGAAATCATCCTCGGAGCTCCACCGCCTTACTCGACAGGGACTGACACCACCACGATTGGATTGTTTGTCTTATTAGCTGTAAACCACCCAAGCTCGGCCTATATAAGGCGAGCTTGGAAAACATTGTAGGGGTTGGATTCTCGTTGGGTTGAGCCTAAGCAGCAAGAGAGAGATTAGGTTTGTAATCTCCTCTGGTTCCTTAGGGTTTTATTCATGTAATCACAACATCGCAATACATAAAGTCTTCTTATATTTTGCCTTTACTATTACAAGTTTCGTCTTTAATCACTGTTCATAGTACCTTCGGTGCTGTTCTTGTGGTCTTCGCACCACTGAATCTCAACTAATTATTGTGTGTATGAGTAGATCTGATGGATATGGCTCATTGAGTACTTATGCAGATTTTCTACTCGTACAGTTTGGCGCTAGAAACAGGGACTGATTAAAACAACTTAGGGTTTGCCTGTGAATTTTTCGGATTTTCAAATTTTTTGATTATATTTTTCAATCTTCTCAAAGATTTTTTCCAAAGCTTGTTTTCCGAAAAGAAGCTCCTGTACCTTAAGCATCTAAAAGACCTTAAAGGCTTTAGCATGTTTAAGAGTCTTTTGAGCATAGCATCAGATGATCAAATCATCCAACAAAGAGTTTTCAAAACCTCGGTATGAGGAAACCGATTTCCAAAAAGAGGCAGTCCATATTTGCTTTAAACTTTTTGCAGCATCAAGCGATTAATAGATACATACATAAACCATTTTAGAGTTTTCAAAACTCATGAAATACACAAAAATCCGCTTTAGGGTTTTCAAAACTCATAATATATGCAAAAATCCATTTTCGAATTTACAATTTTCATGCTATATTTGGAAATAAAGCTTCAATAAACAGACCCAGATGAAAATGGAGGATTTGAGCTAAAGGACAAAATAAGCAGTTAGGAACATGTCTAGAAAGGGCAAATACGACTTATATTAAATTTCGTCTGAAAAATTCGTTGCAGAGTAGATTTACATGGCCGACAAAGTACACTGCGCCAGCCGCCTTGGACCTCACGGGTTTTTTGTTTCTTGACAGGTCATAGCCAGAATGGCTTCCCAATCGGAACACGCTCCGAAGCAGCGAGTAGGATCCTCGAGGCAGGGTACTGGATCGTCCAGACAGCACAACACCAGATTCTCAACCAGTAAAGGGTTATCCCCCGAGGTAGCGGCTAGCACAGTCCAACACCGAGAGCATGTAGGCGAAGAAGAAATATTGATAGAAGATTTAGGCCCCGAGGGAAAAGGATTTCCAGAGGCTGAAGAGCCACACCAACAGCAAATACCGGAAGAAAATGGAGAAAACGAGGAAGAAGAGGACGAAGCATCCGATCCTGAAAATGAAATGCCCGAGCAACAACCTACCGAAGCAAATACGGCAAGAGCTGCACAATTCAGAAAACTAATCTTAAAAAACAGGAAAATAAAAAAGCTAAAGAAACAGCTAGCCGAAGCAAACAAAAAGGTAGCGGAAAAATCGGCATCCAACTACAAGGGAGGCAGCGAAGGGCACTCTCGTCCAAGTAACGCATCTCGACCGAAGGAACCCTCCGAATCTAACACGTACATAAAGGTCAAAGGCACCAGTAAAGGCCACGGAATTACGGTATCAAGCAAGAAGACCGAACCTCCGGCATACACAAAGGCAAGCATGCATACATTCAGCGAAGGAAATCAAATGAGGAAAGATGCCGAAGCAAGAGCCCTGCAGCAAGTAATGATGGATCAAATTAAAGCACTCCGAGCAGAAATTTTCGACAACCAAATCCAATCGAGTGACAGGATTAAACTCAATCAAGCCATAAACGATGACCACTCAGCCCAGCAATCCTTTCATTACCAATTCCAGCAAAATGCACGATGCCCACTTTCACCTCCATCTTCGACGGATCGGGAGACCCTACTGTACATGTCAAAATGTACCTCCGAGTCTTTCTGGCTTACGCCAATAGAGATGAAGTGCTCTGCAAATATTTTCCTTCTAGCTTAAAAGGAGAGGCCCTCGCCTGGTACGACAATCTCGCAGCTGGCTCGATTTCTTCCTTCGAGGAGCTCTCTGTAAAATCCCATGGGTTAGATCTTACACAGTACACCCAAATATGATACACCAACATACACACAATCATTCCCAATCATATACCAACACAACAATCATATGAAGTATAAAGGAGATAAGAGTTAGAGATACTTGACAAGATGATTTACTTGGTTCACCCATAAAGTAAGGGCTACATCCAAGGGTTCCACTAATATAAGTTTGATTACAACACTCCATTACCTTGCTAATCTTCTATGTTTTGTTCTTCAAATGAGAACCCTAACTTTAGTCTTGGGCTGTAGAGAGCAAGTAGGATACTTTTCCTCTCTCCAGACCAATCCCAAAAATGTGTCCAACCCCTTTCTCCGTAGGTTAGTTCACTATTTATAGACCTTTTACATGGTGGTAAACAGCTAATACAAACAAAGTTAGACTGACACTATTTGTCATGACTCGCCGACACACATACATCGGCGAGCTCACTTCATACGTAACAAACCTAACGAGTGAATCCTCTTGGAGATAAGGTTGATGACGCATCCTCCACTGAGTCAACCAGTCAACCTGACAATATATCCGTTCTGACGTCTCTTAAATGCTCACCTAAATATCACCTAACTATCACCTAACAAATGGCGACAGGTCTTTCACCCGTTGGTACTTTACTCGTTGATCCCTTACTCGTTGATCCCTTACTCGCTGATCCCTTACTCGCTGATCCAGGACATCTCGGCTGTACTCCTTTTGTGTGACATCTCATCTAAGATGCCTTTATATGGGATAGGTATTTTCTACCCTTACATTTTGCCTCTTTCATCTCCTAAGACTTCAGTCGCCGGGGATGAAACTATAGTACTCGCCGAAAATACCGCCCCACGTTCTCCACTACGCTTTTTTCACGCCACATGTCTGCTATCATGCATCAGTTACTCCACGTGTCTTCCATGCATTGCTTCCGCTTTATGACTGGTAACAGTTATACCCATTATCTCCATTACTCTTTTACAGCTCATAACCGTTATCGCCGGTTAGCTTTCCCTTCGCCCCTATAAATACCCAATTCTGCATCTGCTTCAATTTTACGAGTTCTTTTCTCTTAAACCCTAAGTCTTCTGCTACTGCATCTCTTACCTGAACCCTTCATCTTCCTCCTCCTTTTTCACAGTCTTAAGGTTTCCCCTATCCTTTGAGTGCTGCTATTTCTTGATCTTTTATCCTTTAACGATTTCCTCCTTAATCTGCTACAGATATCTTTTTCTGCCATTTTCCGCTACCAATAACCACCATTCTTCATCTTCTACGGTTAACCTTCCACCGGAAACCACCAATCTTCATTTTTTCCGGCAACTTTTAAGCTACTTTTAATGGCTCCAACTACTAAACCCTCCAAATCCAAGAGCACGGCTAGTAAAACTAAAGCCAAAACTTCTGACCAGAAGGTGCCAAATTGGAAGACTGATTGGCCTGGCTACTGTGCTCACTTCAAAGTAGAGTTTCTTAATCCCAAAATCCATTCTCTGCCTGAGACAGAGAAAGCATCTGACCTACTATCCGTCGATGATCTTCTTCGATCAGAGACAAGTAATACTTGGGCTGCCGCTGCTTTTGGCCAGCTGAAAGCTGGGTTAACCTTTCCTCTTTACAATCCCAACAACACCTTTATCGTCGACCTTCTTGTGGCGATTAATAGAAGTCCCTTTCAGTTGACAGGGAATGCTATCCGAGTAATGACTGAGTGGAGCAAGCGTCGAGATGGACAAACAAACTATCCATTACTCGCCGACCTAGAAGCTCATAAACCTGAGGAGTTTACTTTGGAGAAATTTCTTGAATAATATTCTGTGGCTTCTTGCAACAGAAAAACTGATCCCTGGGTTGTTCGATTTACACCCAAAGCGAATTATCCTGCTGCAGACTTATTACTCGCCGATGTCGAGTATACAAGTACTAAGGAAAAACCAACCGTTCGTCACAGTTCTGAGGGCGACTTTTCCAATCTTCCTTGCCTTATCGACGGGCCCTGGTTACTAGGTTGGGAGGATGAGGAGAAAACCAGAATCCGAGAAACTTTTTTGCCTGAGCATTCCCACCTCGCCAAGCATACTTTTTGGAATGTAGTTTGGCCTGACGCTGACAAGTATCAGAAGGATGGGAATGGAAAGTTTCTTAGAGTGAAAGATAGGGACTATGTCAAGCTCCCGGCTGATGCTATTGCTGGAACAAAAAGAGGGCGAGAGAATACCGCCGACCCTTCTCAGGTAAATATATATCTATTCTTGGCAGAACTACCAAAGATCTAACTGAAGATCTAGAAACAAGCATTTTACCTTACTTATTTTAAAAATGTATGCAGATATATTTTTAAAATATATATCTATATTTGCCTCTGCTTGTTTCGAGAGCTGATAGATGAGTCTTTGGTGATATTCATTTTTGCAGCGTCCAAAGAAACCCAGGCCATCTCCCGCCGAGATAGCTGAAGATCTTCGCCGACTTGCTGCAGAGAATCTACCTCCTCCACCAGTTTCTTCTCTACCAGTTAAGGAGAATGCCTCTGGCGAGGGGAATCCTGAAACAGTCGCCGAGAAACCCATCAAGGATAATTCTACCATATTCGCCGATCTTCCCCTCACTGAAAATACTGAAGATATGGATGAGGATCCTGAGATACGTCCCATAGGAGATGAACATCTTGGGGTGGATTTGGATATGCTTAACATATCCGATAATCAAGATACTTCCAGACCCTCTTCTTCCTCAAAGAATCCCAAAATACCATCTACTCAACATGTTCCTACTGTCTCGGCGCTTGAGTCACATCTCGCCGGCTTGGTCGTTCTCGACAGGTTGCCTCGGCATCCCCTTACTTCACAAAATGCTGGCGGCCCTGGAAGATTGCAAGTGACTGCTCCTAACATGCTCGCCGAAGCTTTTGACAAGCTTAGTGTGGCGGATGACTGCACAGACCACGAGTATTTTGAAACCTTGGCTCAATATAGTCGCCCTGGGTTTGTGCATCACCCAAAATTCCATACAGCTGCAGATGTCATTCCTTATCAGGAGCATTTCAACCTTTTCAACATGGTGGGTATTTTTATTTTTGCGGTATTGTCTAGAACTATCTAGCTCTGTCATCATTTGAGACTTACACTTATTCTGTGTAATATCAGCACTTCCATCACTGCTTGAGTGTTGCCTCGGCCATTGAAGGTCTTGGCCGTGAGAACATTAACCTCAAGAATCAGATCAGTCAACTGAAACATGATGCCGTGGTGCGTGGCCAAGAGGTTGAGAGGATGAAGAATGAGGCCAGAGAGCGAGGCCTGACAATCACAACTCAGCAAAGTAAGTTTCCCATATATTTTCTTTTATGCTATTTTTCTTTCGTTTTACTTTTTCGCCGACCCTTAGATTTCCTGCCCTCCAAGGTTGCCATTCCTCCGATGACGATAGGCTTAGGCGAGCTGAATCCGAAATCGAGAGACTTAGTAATAGCAACTTTAAGCAGTGTAGTCACTTATTCACTTTCCACAAGGACCTTAAATGGTGTCGCCGAGAGTTGGATCAGGATGTTGATATTATAAGAAACCTCTGTAATACTTATCAAGCTGCTCGATCGGAATTAGGCCAAATAATTAGCCAACGAGATGATGCACTTCGCCGAGAAGAGTTAGCTCTTGCTGCCAAAACAGAGGCCAAGACATGCCATAAGCGAGCTTCCTACCTTTGGCAAGAAGAAAAATCCAGAGCTGACAAGCTGGCTTCTCAAATTATCAGTTTAAGCACTGAAAAGGAGACCGCCGAGTTTCAGATTCAACGCTGGAAAGATATGGCAGAGAGGCGTGAGGCTTTGACGATCAAGTTGTACGAGCAATGTTCCACCCAAAAGCGCCAAATAGAACAAATGTTAGGTCCGTGTGCTAATGAAAACTTTGAGTTTCACATGACTCAGTTTAGGGAAGCACAAGAGGGCATGCGTGGACATGTCCACGGCTTAGAAGGTAGCTTTTTATAGGGTTTACCCATAACTTGCCACACTTGCATTTGTTTTTCACCTCCTTTACCCTGTTTCTTTTCCTTTTTGCCTCAGATACTATTCAGAGGTTAAAGAATGAAGTAGATCATCACCAGGAGATTTCCAAAGGCTGCCATGAACTTGAAGTAAAGGTCCAAGAACTTTCTGAGGAACTCAAAGAGCACAAGTCTTGTCCCAACAAGATAAAAGATTTGTCTGAGAAGCTCAAAGAGCATGAATCCTGTGCTGGACAGCTCGCTGAGCTGAACAAGCAACTTCTTGACCATGCCTCTTGCGCCAGCAAGATTCAAGAACTGGAGAGCGCCCGAGATGGTCTTCAGATTGAGCTCGCCGAAGCTATGGATGATGTCCAGTATTGGGAGAAGCGTCACAAGGATGATGTTGTGAGTGCTGCCTTTATCGGCGCTAAAGATTTTGCTTACAAATTCTTGCCTCTAGCGGAAATCCCTTTAGCTTACCAACGACCTTCTCCTGAGCAACTTGCCATGCAATTGAAAGAGAAAGCAAGCACCAAAGGAAAGGAAGTGCTATGGGCAGAAGAAGATGAAGAAGAACAAGAAGAAGAAAATCCCCTAGAAGAAGAATCCGAGGAAGAAGATTCAGAGGAAGAAGTTGAGGATGAAACTCTTAAGGTGCAAGATCAGCCTCTAAACATTGGTATAGGAGATGTTGAAGGTGGAGAACGCGGCGAGCATGACATAGGAATGGGCGTTAATGCCAGCCAGTTAGTCGGCGAACACAATACGGAGGTAGTTATTGAAGTCGACGAGCAGAACACAAGAAACCTCGGCGGGCCAAATGCTGTTGGGACTGTTAGAAATGATTGCCATCCTGAAGATAGCGGGACAGGCGACATAGGCGTGGATCTTCTCGGCGACCTTGATCAGGACAAGCCTTCTACCCCCAAGAGTCCTTTTCCGGATCCTAGGTGTTAAAGTAGCTTTTCTTCTGCTTTTTGGATGTTGTGGTAGATAGATTGTTGTTTCCTTAGTTTTTGTATTTTTCTTGCTATCTTTGATTTTCTTGTAATGAACCATTTCTCTTTGAATGTTATTTTGGTGAATGTTGTTTTTATGTCTGATGACCTCTGTTTCCCATACGTAATTTTCCATTGGTATATTTGCTCATTTTTATCTTATCTTGAAAGAGTTAACTTTCCAAGGAGTGAAGCCCTGGCCCTCGTTACCGCCAACAATATCTTATAAATTGAACTAACAATTTCCCAGAGCAACAGGGTAGAACCCAGCCGTAACCATTACTTGTGCCCGTCGGCGATCTAATATAAGTAGAATGGGTTGCCCTCATAGACTTCAATACACTCCGCCAGGAGTGATGCTATGGCGTAGACGGATTAGCACACCAGCGGAACCGCCGATGTGATGCTACAACAAAAGGGGACCTTATTTCCTTACAAACACTTACAGATCAACAAGTAACACGACTGGTCTTACAACTAGCCTGGGTTGGACTAACAGTTACGATAAGGGCATTCACTCGATGGAAGTAAGTCTTCTACATAAGAGATCTTGGCTCTTTGCTGATTTCTTGATTTGGGCGTTTTGCCTTTTAAGATGGCACTTGGCCTTAGTACCTGATCAGGGTTTTGTATGGCATTTGTTGCCTTGGGCATTTGTGCCTCTGCATTTGGCTTTTATAGCCGGCTACTGAGTATTTTGCCTCAGCTGTAGTTAGACTACTTAGTGAATGAAACATACAAATGACTCAGTGATTTGTTAACGGGGTTCGGCGCACGATTGCAAACCTACGTCCCCGGATCTTATTCGCCGTTGTTTTACATAAGCTAATAAGACTTCTTGGGTATTATACCCGCCCAAGACTTCGGATTTTACATTGTATCCCTCAAGGATAGTATTTCTTCAGGAACCTGGCGTTCCAAGGATGTTCAAGTTGCACGCCATGCTCATCAATCAATATATATGCTCCTGGTCCAGCCACTCTTTTGATGACGTAAGGGCCATCCCATACAGGTTCCAGCTTTCTGCACCCTTCTCGTTGAGATGGAGGAACTTCTCGCAGCACCAACTCGCCGGGTGAATACTCCCTTGGAATCACTCGCTTGTTATATTCTCTTGCTAGTCGCCGATGGTAATTCTCCATGTGTGTGAGGGCGATCAACCGCTGCTCCTCCAAGTCATCTAGCTTGGCTAGGATTAGATCTGTATTCAGATTCTTTTCCCATGCCTCATGCTTTGTAGTGGGCAGGATTACTTCAGATGGAAGCACTGCCTCAGCACCGAAAGTAAGTAAGAAAGGAGATGCTCCAGTTGCTTCTCGAACCGTAGTTCTATATGACCACAAGACATTGTGCAAATGATCACACCATGCCTTTTTATGCTTCTCCAGTCTTTTCTTCAGTCCCATTCCAATAGTCTTATTGGTGGCTTCTGCTTGGCCATTACTCTGAGGGTATAAGGGAGTTGATTTTCCCAGTTTGACGCTATAATGAGCGAGTAACTTCCTTATGTTATCGCCGACTAGCTCTTTCCCATTATCGGTACATATCTCCGCCGGCACGCCAAATCTACAGAATATGTTCTCCCAGATGAATGTGAATACTTCTTGTCCTGTCTTCTTCCTGATAGCTTTAGCTTCATACCACTTAGTGAAATAATCTGTCGCCACAATGATGTATTTCCGTTGTCCGGAACCTGTAGTTAGTGGTCCAATAATATCAATGCCCCACTTGGCGAAAGGCCAAGGGCTGAGCACTGAATTTAAAGATGTTGCCGGCGCCTTAATTCTTCTTCCATACAGCTGGCATGGCTTGCATCGCTGAACATATTCCTTTGCATCTTTATTCATCCAAGGCCAGTAGTATCCTTGCATTCTGACCTTCAGGGCTAAAGCTCTTTGGCCACCATGATTCCCGCAGTCTCCTTCATGAATTTCCTTTAATAATTCATTGCCTTCTTCTCTGGATACGCATCTCAGCAAAGGTCCAGAGAATGATCGGCGATATAGGATTCCCTCTCTGAGCTCATAGTTCGCCGAGCGACTGATGACCTGATGAGCTAAAATTTGATTTCCTGGTAAAGTTAAACGGTCTAAGTAATACCGTATCGGCGATCTCCAATCCGTTTCTGCTGACTCATCAGAGCTTGTTGTTAATACTTCTCTTTGCCTTGGTGCTGTTACCGATGACTGCATCACCCTTTCAATGGCTATTGAAGTAACATCTGGATCTTTCATCATTGAGGAGATAAATGCCAGTGCATCGGCGTGCCTGTTATCTTTTCTGCAGATGTGACGAAACTTGATACCTATAATCCTCTGGGCATACTCCCTAGCAAGTTTTAGGTACTTCTGCATAGATGGGTCTGCTGTCTGGTATCGTCCAGATATTTGTCGAATCACCAGCTGAGAGTCACTTGTCAATCTAACATTGCTAATTTTCATTTCGATGAGTATCCGCATTGCATGAATGACTGCTTCATATTCTGCCTCATTATTAGTCGCCGGGAATTCTAGCCTTAGCGAGTGCACTATCCTTGCTCCTTTCGGCGAGATAAGGACGATTCCAATTCCATTTCCCTCTTTGTTTGATGAACCATCTACATAAACCTCCCATCCATCAGGCCTGCACTTCAATAAATCTGGTACTTCATGCTCTTGCTCATCCAAGGAGAATGGGATTTCTTCTATTTCTTCCTCTTCCTCTATTGGGAAGTCGGCGAGGAAGTCTGCTATGACTTGAGACCGCTGAGCTGTGCGTATTTCATACTGGACGCCGAACTGCTCAATTTGTTGATTCCACTTGGCGATACGTCCCACCCGCTGAGAGCTGTGCAAGATTGACTCTATGGGAGTTTTGGTAAGAACCACAATGGGATGAGCGTGAAAGTATGGACGTAATCGCTGAGATGCAAAGACCAGTGCCAAGATTAATTGCTCTATTTTAGTGTAATTCTTTTATGCCCCTTGCAGTGTTCTGCTGATATAATATATAGGTGTTTCCCCACCCTTAGTCCTTACGAGCACTGCACTTATGGCGAAAGACGTGGCAGCGAGGTATACTCTGAGTTCTTCGCCGTGCTCAGGTGGCTGGATTGCTGGGAGAGTAGCGAGATACTTCTTGATGCCCTGAAAGGCTGCTTCATGTGCCTCAGTCCAATCGAACTTTTCTCCTTTTTTCAAGGTCTGGAAAAATAATTTGCATTTATCGGAGAACCTTGATATGAATCTGTTGAGAGACGCCAGAGTCCCATTGAGCCGCATAACATCTTTTACTGTTACTGGCGAAGGCATATCTATGATTGCCTTAATCTTTGCTTGGTCAGCTTCTACTCCCTTCTTCGTAACGACATATCCCAAGAACTTTCCTGAAGTCACACCAAAAACGCATTTCGCCGGGTTAATCTTTAGCTTGGTAATACGCATATGGTTAAATATTTCTCTGAGGTCTTCCACGTGAGTTTGTTTCTTCTTGCTCTTAACTAACATGTCGTCCACGTACACCTCCATTGTCTTCCATATCCATCTTTCAAACATCTTTTGCGCCATTTCTTGGTATGTGGCGCCGGCATTTTTAAGTCCGAATGGCATGCGAGTGTAGCAAAATAATCCCTTGGTGGAAAAGAAAGCAATGTGCTTTTGATCTTCCTCCGCCAAAGGTATTTGGTTATACCCCGAATAACCGTCCATAAATGACAGCAATTCGTGGCCAGATGTTGCATCCACTGTTTGGTCAATACTTGGCAGCGGGAAACTGTTCTTGGGACAGGCTCTGTTAAGATCACTAAAGTCGATGCAGATTCTCACTCCCTTGTTCTTCTTAGGCACCAACACCATGTTAGCTATCCATTGTGGATATTGCACCGGCCTTATTATGCCGGATGCCTTCATTTTGTCAAGCTCCGCCTCTACGGCTTCTTTATAAGCTGGAGCCAATTTCCTTATCCTCTGCCTGAATGGCCTGATCTTTGGATCAATATCTAATTTGTGGCATGCTATCGCCGGGTCAATACCAGGCATCTCATTCATGCCCCAAGCAAAGACATCAACATATTCCTTGAGCAGTGCTAGCAACTTCGCCGATTCTTCTTCGTTTAATAAAGTACCAATTTTTATCATCTTTGGCTCTTGTTCATCGCCGATATTGACATCCTTAGTGGGTTCCACCGCCGTAAAGTGTAGTTCAGGTTCTCCCATCGGCGATGGTTCCTTTAATTGCTATAAAGCCTTATCTCCAGTGTTCGCCGGGCCTTCTATCGAGTTTGCTGAATGTACATATGTGGTTGGGTTGGCGATGAAGTCTAGAATCTCCTGCTCCTTAATTGCATCTTTGCCAAGCTTCTTTTTCTCGGCGATCTTCACTTTTCGATTTTCTCGTATTTGCACATCCGCCGAATTGCACGCCTTGGCTACTGCTAAATCTCCAACATATTCGGCGACTCCAAATGGTGTAGGGAACCTCAGGCGCTGATGATACGTAGAAGGTACTCCCTTCAAACTGTGGAGCCATGGTCTTCCCAGAATTGCGGCATACGGCGAGTCAACATCCACAATACAAAGAGTAGTTTTCAAGAAGTAATCGTCGCAAATCTTAACCTTTAATTCAATCTCGCCTTTAGGCTTGGAAGCGATGCCATTAAACCCATAAATGTTATAGGAGGAGACGGTCGGCGATGGAATTTTATCATCCTTTGCCCTCATTGCCTCAAAGGCAGTATTAAAGAGGATATCCACGGAGCTTCCTGGGTCAATAAGCACCTTTGGCAGTCTGAACCCTTCCATCTGGATAGTAAGAACCAAGGGGTTGTTGTGATTTCTTTCCTCTGGTGGAATCTCTACAGCGGAAAACCCAACACATGCTTTCATCCATTCTTGTAATGGCTCCTGCTTAGCGGCGACACTACAGATCTCATTTCCCATTCTATCTCGCTTATGAACTCGAGACATAACATTATCATGAAATTCATCCCTAGTAATTTTTGAATGCACAATGGAAAAGCAATCTAACTCCAGCAAATCTCGTTCCACCTTAACCTCATACACATTCGGAGTGTGAACTGGAATGGCCTGAATTGGCTGAACCATGAGAGGAGGTGGCGGCGGCAATTCTAGGAAATCCTGAAATTTCCCCATACGAACGAATCGATGGACTTCTTGCTGTACACCGGTGCAATTCTCGGTTGTATGACCATGAAACTGATGGAATTGACAGAATGAATTGGTATTGGCTGGCGGGGCCCTTGGATTTCCTCTGTTATAAGGATAGCGAATATCATCCCTACAATTCGAACTTTCAATCTGCCCAAATGCATCTGTATAAGAAACACGCAACTTAGGCAAAGTAGCATCTTGGAAAGTTTGCTGGTTGCCCCTGCCGAATTTTCTATTATCCCCATTATATCTTCTGTCTCCATTCCCATTTCGCCGATTATCTCTTCCTCCTCGTC
This sequence comes from Papaver nudicaule, assembly GCA_023529015.1. NCBI lineage: Eukaryota > Viridiplantae > Streptophyta > Magnoliopsida > Ranunculales > Papaveraceae > Papaver > Papaver nudicaule. The sequence continues at coordinate 12,979 of JAJJMA010339731.1, forward strand.
CAAAGTTTCCTCCCCTGTTGTCTTGCTTATCACGCCCATCATAATTTTCTCGCTTCTGAGAATTCGAATGCTGCTCGGCGGTGACTTGCTGCTTTCCTGCCTCGGACACCACTATCGCCGAAGAGGGATTCTGTGCCAACTTCCGCTGCTCTGCCTTCAACCATTCTTT